>JBBPCX010053930.1:0-14579 GCA_037974365.1 Hydrocynus forskahlii | reverse complement strand
GGGGGCCGCAGCACGGCCGGCGCCATAACAGCTGTACACGCATCACTAAATGAACGTGCTTGGGGGTAATGATGCGTCTCACAATGCATCATTACCCCCTGATAAATAAACTGTGTGTTACGCATACACACGTTAGTTTGCTTTACACACGTCAGTCAGCGCTGTACAATGTTTAGTGGTTTACAATAGTCTTTTTGTTTCATTTATTTATATTTTGATGTGATAGAGCTCCTCCTCTTTTCATTCACAGCGGTCTGATGGATGTAGAGTGCTCCTGTCTATCTTGTTGTCACAGGATGATGTTAGACATAAATGTTATCTACATTAACATTTATATCCCCAATGTACAAGCAAAGAGAGAAGGACACGTACGCCCCCCTAATCCCCCCCCCAAAAATACAAAACAAAATAACAGCTCGCCTTTGGACGCAGGATCCGTTGCATAATGAACAAAATAACAAAATGTCTCACAGGCCTGAGCCCCATCTGCAGGCCAAAGTCCTTACAGTTTCAATCCCATTAAAGTCTATACTTGTTGATTAGATCTTGGAAAGGAGAGCTCAACCTTGGGAGTTTTGTTAGACTGGCCACTCAGTGGTACGGAGTGGGAGTGCCAGCGTTTGGGACATAAAGAAAGAAGTGACATCAGCCTGCATTATCCCGTGCTCAGATGTTTTGAATTTTGATAGTCATTTGAGGACAGACTTGGAGGGGGCAAAGACGGTGTGTGTGTGCGTGTGTGTGTGTGTGTGTGTCTGTGAGTCTATGAGTGGGTGTGTGTTGTCGACCATTTATTCATTGATTTGTGGTACTCAGAGCCCGGGGGACCTTGGGCATTTGGTCCCTGGCAGCAATGTTAAAAGGTTTTGGCTGCGCACCAACTGCACTTGTCCGTCAGTGACTGTTCTGCTCCGAGTTATCTCTCTATTCTGAACCCATCATCTTAATTTAGCTTCATTTAGCTACGAGAACTGCAAGGACATATTAATAGCAAGCTTGAGAAGTGCTGCATTTAAAACACTTTTGAGGTTTAAATGAGTAAACTGAACACGTCCTGTGTGTTTGCCTGGCCCACGCAGCACAGAGCTGCAAATAACTTTGTCTTTGCTCCTCATTGGCTGCCGGTTGCCATGACACTGAATTACCATGCTACCCTGGCTCTGTAAACTGGTAAAGTGATCATTTTAGTGTCTCATAGCAGAAAGACCTGTGATGAAAACTCTTCACAAAGTACGGCCAAATGATATTCTACACATTTCTTCTTTTGTTAACGCACAATGGACCTAATCAGGCATTAAGTGGAAAGAACAGGAGCTGGTTTACCTTCATCTGGAGTGAAGCTGGAATAAGGATGAGTAGTTATTCTCTTGCCTGCCCACGCAGGTGCGTTCTCATCTGTCTGACACTTCCACACAGTGTACTACGATGGGTCGTCAACAGCTCCAGTTCCACTCCTTTTCCTTCTCTGTGAATTTAACCATTTTTGACTGTTGAACATTCACTTTTTTAACTGAATAGAATTGGAATATCCCAACAAAAAAAACATTTTATATTGTTCTGAAGGCAAACAAAAAAGGTTTAAAGGTGGCTAAAACCTGAATCATTGTTTTCTAAGTTGGTTATTCTTGCTCTTGTGAACTTGTATGTCCTGTTAATTACTTTATGGTGTCCACTAAATAGTCAGTGTATTTGGTCAAAATTCTCCTTTTTTGATATAAATTGTGCAGTCCTAATCTAGGGCAGTGCTTATGTAAGCAGTCCCCTCACCAATCACAAGGCTGATTTAGTTCCTCTCACCCACACAGCCTCAACGGTCCCCATGGTCATTCTGTATGGGTCAGAAAAATGTACTGAGTAAATACTAACAACGAGCAAAACCCTGTCTAGCGAGTAAACTAGCCGAGAATACCAGTGCATCTGTCTGCCTGTTGTTTGTCCATTCATTTGTCCGTTCAGTTGACCGTGCCAGCCTTTCTTCAAAACACATCCAGCGGTACCTCTTTAAGACCCATAAGAGCTGGAATGTGTTTTAGTTCATCATGAACATAGGAGGGATAATCTACAACACAACTTGTATATCACTGTCTGAACACAATAACAAAATAGTGTCAGCTCTCCAAAAAAGTAATTTTTCAGATTAAGGAAAAAAGTCTTTAACTTACAGTGGAAGTTAGCATGAAACCATTTTTTTCTGGGCATTTTATCTTGGTTTTATAGTCGCAAAATTTTGTAAAAGGCCATTAGCATTTTCAAATGTTTTTGGGCATTTTTTTCTACTTTTGGAGCCAATCATGTCAGAGTACAGCTCAATACGCATGGAGTAAAATGTTTACTGCCATTTCTGTTCTATCAGCTAACAAACATCTGCGATGGCTAGCATGATGTTGAGTGTTGGGGAGATGCTCAGCTGAGATCCAGGCCACAAATTACTGTGGCATCTACAGGGATCAAACACACATCAAACTCCCAGCGCTTAGACGGTTGCACCACTCTGGAACCAATGTGTCAATGCTCTGGAACCAATATTTCCATGAATATCTGTGACGGGGCCGCCCTCCTCTGTTTTGTTTTTGGGACTTTTATTATGATGCTGAGCACACCAGTCTTAGATTTGTTTGTTATGTGTTTCAGCTGACCAGTGTGCTCAGCAAAAGAGCTGTTTGAGTTTCTATTGGTTTATGAAGTCTTTGGTTTGGTATTTAAGTTCGTTTGTTGTAGATCTTAGGATCGGTCCACTGTCATGCTGAGTGGGTTTTGTGTTTTCTCCTGTCACCTTTAGTTTTGAGTTTTCTGGCCCTCGTGCCTTCTTTAGTTTTGTATTTAAAATAAAGTGTTGAAATGGAAGTCTGTGTTTGCGCCTGCCCTCATTGCCTGGAGAAGGAGGAACGTGACAATATCTCAACCATCAAGCATTAGGACTAATTTTTTTTATTCCAGGTTGCATAAGCCATATTTGAAACCCTGATTAAATAAACATGTTTGATTTTTTTATATTCACATTACCACACCCTTCTCTAATTCCTCCTATTCTCACCCAGGAGCCCCCTTTTTACATCTGGCTCAATGGAGAGAGATAAGAAACAGAGATGAGAGAGGCTCTAGAGTTTAGGATGAGCTGTGGGTTAGATCATAATCACTGTTGTGAAATTGCCTCTCTAAAGTCATCGCCCAGAGCATTAAGCAGTTACTGAATATGGACTAGCTCAGGCCCGTGTAGACGAAGTATTTCTCCAGAGATAACAGAGAAAAGATTTCTGGTCTTATTAGAGAGATCTGTCTGATATAAGAGATATCAAAGGTTCGGGGGGGCACTTAGCATTTCAGAATGTTTACAATAATTTAAAAAGCCCACATCAAATGCAGCCTACAGCAGTCTGGCCACAGCCATTTACAGTTATATTAAGAAGAGTGTTTCTGTGCTGTTTGAAAGAGGCATCCAATCCAATCCAAGGCATCCAATCAGAGTAGAAGTAATTTACGTAGGTCTTAATGTGTCTGTATATATTTACCTAAAGGCACAGTAGCAAAAACAGCCTATTTAATTCCTAGGAAGACAGTTTGTAAGTGGTCATGTCAAAATCAATTATGTCTCCATTTTGTTAATAAACAAGGGTTGACATGTGGTACGCAAATACGCAGCAGTTTTCAGTCTTCACAGCGCAAAAGCATACCTAATTTGACTAACCTCATACTGGGCCTCTAAGTACGACCACTCAGGTAAGGAAAACCTTAAAAAGAAAAACAATAATAATGTTTTAAAATAGGGTTCCCATGGGTCTGCGGAGCCTTGCTTCTGTACCAATCAAAATTCAGTCAGAGCAGATCTGATCTCAGTGCTTCTGTCACTGCGTGCCCCGCCCCGCCCCTCAACTTCACGTCCCGCCCTGGTACAAGACTGCTTGTGGCCCCACTGAGATTCCTCAGCAAGGTGCTGTCCCCCCACACTTCTCTCCGGGTGCCATGTTCCTGGCTGCCCGCTGCTGAATGGGTTGAATACAGAGAAAGAATTTCACACTGTTCACACTGTGTGCTGTTCACACATGACAGAATGATCATTTTCACTTTACAAAAGGCAAGAAAAGTGCAGAATATAGGAGGTGTGTTAACTAAGCAGATTTATTTGGGGGAAGTAAGATCGCATTTGTAAATGTTTGGGACTGTACTGTGTTGGGAATAATGTCAATCTCCACACATTTTATCCCGTTGTTGCAGTGTCAGCATCCAAAATTCCCATTTTAGGAGCAGCAGGTGTTCAGTCTGTGTTTGTCGTAAATTAAGCAAATCATTGTTTAGCCAAAACCTGCTCTTCAAACCAAGTAAGACACTCTGATGAACAATAGAGTGAGAAATATACCCAATACATCAGTTGTTTATATTAACAACACTTAATTTTCTTTTCTCACTGTACAGTAATAGTGAACATCTACCAATATGTGTAAAAGAAGGCAAAGTGCACCCTCTCCCCACTCTTTCCCCATTTGATGGGCGTTGTTGTCAGATTCAAATAGAACTGTGTTGTCGAGTACATCTCTATGGTAGCTAGTTACTGCACAGACATGCAGACTACACACACACACGGACACACACACACACACACACACACACACACACATATATATCTGTAGCCTGCAGCGCTAGCACATAAATAAGCAAATGTCCGTACACACACTAACACACCCAGACACAATGCCATCTGTTTTTAAAGTGTGCTCTCTCTCAGTGTAGAAGAACTTCTGGCCTTGCAGTATGCTTTCAGTGGTGCGTGGCTGGTCTTAGGCATGAAGACAAATGGCACAACCCCAGTGAGTGCAAGCTCTGCACCTTAAGCCAAGATGGCTCCACTAGTTTTTCGCTCTCAGTCTTCCAAGTTAACATAGTTTACCTCGCCTTGAGCCAGAATGGCTAATGCTCTCTGTAGCACATGCCAGGATGATGGATGCTATAAGAAATAAAGTGCGTAGACTACAATGGCTGCATTAGTATGTAATGGTCCAAAAAGATTGAAAAGAAAATGCACTGTGAATCCAAAAGTATCTAGAAACTCATTCTAATGTGTGAATTATGTACTTTAACGCATTGCTGATAGAGGTGTTCTGTTATACACACACACGCACAGATATTTTATAATCGTCATAGAAGGGCTGTGCTGTCAATGGAATGCTCTAAAGTTACCATGCCCAGTGCTAACTGTCAGCTAGAGGCATATAAAGCCCCCCCGGGATTAAACATGATATCATCCATCCAGTACCTTTGGGATGGGTTGGAGGAAAGTTTATGATCCTGAACTAATCATCCAACATATGCAGTTGACCTTACTGATGCTGTTGTGGCTGAATCTGTTTACTGAAACTTCTGAAAACACTAAAATGTGACTTTTGACCTCCAGGGCCAGGGTTGGAACCTGTGCATGTAGGATTCATGTTCATTATTCATGCACATTATAATACAGATCATTTTCACTGATATATTTGACATTGCTTGTCAGCTTGATGTGCTATGTATCATGTAGTGTCTTAGAACATGCTGGCTGGTGATACAGCACAGCTCGTAAACCATGGTTACATAGAACCTGCTGCTTAATTTACAACCTGTTTTTTCAGCTGTTCAGGTGGTTGTTTACAAGCTGATGAAGATCATTTGCACCTCAAATCACTAGCACCTGTTTCTTGTCAATTAATTTCATTAGTACAGCCACACGTTTGTGTCCATGATTTGCAAAGTGAAAATGATCTGTCAGTGAAAATGAAGTGTCAGTGAAAAGCATCTGTCTAAACTGTTTTCTCTGTGTTTGTTCCATGTCTGTCCTGGCGGAATGCAGTGGAATCTTTAAGTGTAATTTCCTCAGTTTTGGGTTTCCAGATGAGGTTGAATTTAAATAATGATTTAAGTAATATCTTTGTAAGAGCTTTTTTTTTATTTATTAAGAAACATATAAGGCCCAAAAATGAAACATGTTCACCCATCTTCACATTTAGTCAGACTCTTTTATTTTCTGGTAACTAACCTATTACTGCCCGTAACCTCTTGAAGTAACTAAAAAATACTTTCCTTCTATGATTCTGTTCGCTTTACCAGTTTCTGTCAGGCTCCCTCAGTCAGACAATATTTTGTTTTTTTGTCCTCTGAAACTTTCATGGGCAAGTTAGTGCCCAGAGTCCACAGAATAGCTGTATCCAAGTGCCTGGTTAGCCAGAAGCATCTTCCCTATTCTTTTTCACAGCTGCATCCTAATGAGATGAGATTACATTAATTTTGAGTCAACTGTACAAAGGTCTGTTCACAGGGAGCCAAGAAAATGGGCTCATTTGTGTAGTATGTGTTATTACTTATTATAATTGTGCCAGCAGTGTGTTTGCATTGCTTAAGTGTTTACAAGCCAGTCCAGCATGGAAGAGTGCAAAATACACAGCTGAGGGAGTGAGAGAAGGATATGGGTCACAAGTCAGGAACAAGGCAAGTCTAAACTGTGAGTCATTCAAAAGGCAAATCCGAGTTAAGTCACCTGTCAGTTAAGTGTGAGTCCAAGTTAAGTCACAAATCAGTCAAGGGTGAGTCTAAGTCAAGTCTCAAGTCAGTTAAGGATGTGTCCAAGTCAAGTCATGAGTCAGTCAAGGGTGAGTCCAAGTTAAGTCACAAGTCAGTTAAATGACAAGTCTTGAGTTGAGCTGCATGTCTATTTAATGGCGAGTCCAGCTAGAAGTCAGGTAAGGGTGAATCCAAGTCAAGTCACAAGCCTGTTAAAAGGTGAGTGTGAGCAGAGAGTAAAGTGACCATTGTTGTAACTTACCGACTGGTCATCAGCGGAAGGACACAGGCATGGTGAAGAACCCGGCTGTGTTCAGATATAACAGCTTATTAACCAGTCAGATTGGTGGCCAGAGCTAACTTTTGCAAAAAGACACTTTATCTATGTTATAATCCCTGCTTTTCATTGTACAGGAGCCATATTGAATACAGCACCTCCACAGTTTGTTGTGTAGTGTGTGTGTACACTGCAGGCTGCAGTGAGCTGTGGGGAAAACAATGAGCAGACAGCTGTTGGAAGATGCTGCTCCCTTGCTAGGAATGCTAACATGGTGATTTTTAAAGGAGAGAGGGAGAGAATAGCACTGGCTCTATGGACGACCATGCATTATTATCCTCCACCTCATTATTATTTACCATGTCTTGTGTGTTTTGTTTGGGTTTGTTTGTGTCTCACTGTGTGAGTACACACATACACACACACACAGAAACGTTTGTGTGGGTTTTTTTTGGTTTTGTTTTGTTTTTTGCTCTCCCAGTTGTCGGCTTCTCTTTCTCTGTTCCTCTGCTCTGTCAGACTGTGTTGGCTATAGAGACAGACAGCTACAGCAGCTGTCGTCCTGCAAATGGACGGAGTGAGAAAAAGTGATATGATTTGAGAGCTTTCCTTTCCCAGGCCAAATACATGCTTTGCTGATTTTGCCCACCTCGTTGAGCCAGGTCTGCTCTTCCTGGCTCAACAAAACTCAGAAGAATCAGAATCAGAAAACTTTATTTATCCTGGAGGAAATTGCTTGTGTAAACGTGTAAAAGTGCAGCATGTAAAATGTGCCATAAAGTTCGCACAAGCCTCCTGCGAAAAAACTGCAATATACAAATGAGAACAGCAACCAGTCATGTTTGTTTAACAGTGTGCTGTGAGCTTCCTGGTTTTTGTGTGTGTTCTGATGAATCAGTGTATTTGCACAATCAAATATAACAGAGCCTCAGAGTGGTAACAAATTAGTTACTTTTTTAGAGAGGGAAAAAAGGCTCTTAGTTTTGAAGGTGTATCAACTTGTGGGACTAATACAGGTTATTCTTTAATCATCTTATCTTATATAGATCAGGCTAGACATTTTTGGAGCATTTCTATCAGCCCATTCATTATGAAACTGCTGTTGACACATGATGTAAACAATAGAACGAAATTGTGCTCCAAATTTGGCAAATATAACCTCTGTGTGACATGGTTTCTTTGTGTACCCATGCAGTATCCTAGCTGTTTGTTAACCCTGTTACATTAAGGGTTTACCAGTGTTTTTATGATTATAATGTATCAATATCATTACGTGAGTAATAGCTACTTTAAGTCCTGTGGAGCTGCTGTGGATGGGACTTGTTGTTCCCGGGCCCTCAGCGTTTAAGTGGGTTGCACGTGCCAAATGGCCATCCACACAAATGTCTGCGCCCTGGGTGTCCAAACAAACCAAACATCACTTTACTTCCAGTGCACCCTGGTGCCATCAGTTCCTCAGGCCACATGATGGAAAAGAAGATGTGATTCATCAGACCAAGTGATCTTTGCCCCAATATCCAGTTTGAATGCTCGTGTGCCTTTTGTTGGTGCTTTGACAGGGGACAGCATGGGCACTCTCACCAGTCTGTAGCTTCCCAGCTGTAGCTATCATTCCTCATTCTCCTTACTCATTCCTCCCATCACCAGCATTAAAAAAATTCTCCTCCCCCACAGTATTCTATCAGGTGCTTTCCAATATGTTATGTTTTGTATGTAACCTAAGACACATGCAAAAATTTTCTGAGACCATTTCCAACATCTTAAAACAAAGAAAAAGAAATGTAGAGCTTGAATAGCACTGAGGGAGATGGAAAGGTTGGCAAAGGTCAGGCATGTAGTGTTTTTACAGCACTTATCCGTTTCTTTGACGCTATTGCAGCACTCTCAGCTAATTGGCTCGTGTTTGGAGCCCCCCTTCAGGGCCGGCTCGCTGGAACGTGACAGAGAATAATGTGGAGCTGTTATCTTTCCCTCTGTCTCACCTCTCTTTGTGCCTGCCGTCATACCCTCATACACACAAGAACAATGGCTAGCGATGAAAGATGGATCTTCTTGTGTAATGTCTCGTCCTCAGAGGATGAATGCTGTTTATAATTCATGCAGTAATTAGAGTAGAAAGGAATTAGTCTAGCCGGAGGGCAGGTTAACTATACAGTATTCTCTATGTGTGAGAGAGTGTGTGTGGCGTTTTAACATCACCCCTGGGTTCTTCCAGTGCTCTCGGTATGTGCCAGTATATTCACAAGAACACAAGCAGGAGAGCTTTTAGTAGTGAGTGACTAAAGCAAAGCAGATTGCAAACCTGTGTGAATGTGTGTGCACATTTGTGTGTGCTTGTCTGTGTGTGTGTGTGTGTGTGTGTGTGTGTTTACCTGTGGTAAATAATGAAGCAAAAAATGACCTTTCTGTCATTTTTTGTTTGATTAGCCTCTATGAGTTTCTGAAGGAGGAAATCACTTTTTTGAGGAAACCCACAGTCTCACCATGTAATGTGTGCTGCCACTGAGAACACACACGTTCATTATGCTCCTGCCTTCATCTGCCATGTAGTTGTGTTTTGAGATTCATGGGGAAAGCATTAATGGGCTGATAATCAACACATTTGTTTTTTTCATTCTGAAACATATTCACAACGTAAACCATACGTTAAGTTCTGAGAGTTAAAAGTTCAAATATTTAATTTTAAACATTCAGGATATATTAAAATATCAAATTACATGTCATACAGAGAACAAGAGAAGTAGCTAAGGATAAGTAGGCAAGATCAGACTACTTATCCGTGGCCCACCCTGTATTTATTACATTATATATACAGCCCCGGAAAGCTGTACCACTGCAAAAATGTTCAGTTTCTTTAGAGGAAATATTGTTCTTTAAAGGAAATGACAAAACATCAAAATAAGAGAAATGATGCAGTGTTTACAGAACTTGAACAATTCAAAGAAAACAAATCTCCTGTTAATTACCTTTGACATACTTCTTTTGCCATCCAACTGGCCACATTGCAAGAGGAGAGTGTTGATAAGTGTTTTTATACTTTTCCTCGTTGAATAAGATTTGATTCAGGTTATCTCATTAGCAGAATGAGGTATTTGTGTAAGAAGTCAACAGACACTGGCATGGAATGGTTTTATATATATATATATTACTATTTATAACAACAACAACAACACTAATTTGTAAAGCAGTGAGTGAGTATATGTGTGTGTGTGTGTGTGTGTGTGTGTAAAGATTCTCTGATGAGTCTTAGTACTTTTCAGGAACAACAGAATTGATCTGAAGTGTGAACAATACACACAGGCTTTGACCTTTGCACCTACACTGTTCCCTGGAGAAATAAGCAGGGTGATGTGTGTGAGTGGGTGGGCACATTTGTGCTTGTTCATATGCCTGTGTTTATATGTACACTGGCAATTAAAAAACTGCTCACGTGATGTGTTCGTAATAACCATTAATACGAACCCAAAAATAGAAAATAGACTAACTAATCATATTTATGAGTAATTATGAGGTTTCTCCTTTAGGCTTGATGACTGCATCACAGCACTTTGCTATACTTTTGTAAAGCGTCACCGCTGTCCACTGAAGCGGTTGGATTTTTATTCCTCACATAATCCTACAAGTTCTCAGTGAGGCCGAAAGGAAAACAAGATCTACGTTATACATTTTTCCACTTACAGCAGAACAGCCAAGACATGTTTGGAGACTTCTTTAGTGCCTTTTAGTTATTTTTGAAGAACTAGAAGGTAACATTGCTAACACACACAACGTCAATAGTCTCCCAAATTTACATTAAGACATCCCGACAGCTTCTCTCAGTCCACTATAAACCACGTCGAGTTCTTCATTAAGGTCGTGCAGGCTTGCTAAAAGTGTCTTAGCTGAGTGAGCACATCTGTGGAAACGGGTAGTGAGGTGCGGTGATTGTACACCCAGAACACATTGCGATTGTATAACGATTGAATTCCTTTGGAGGCGGTCAGAGATGGATCTTCACCACATTCGGCAGGAGTGTAAATGAAGTGTTTTCTATAAACTGATACACTTACAGTTACGTGAGCAGAGACCCATCTGACCAGCAGGTGAGAGGATAAACAAGAAAATGCAGGACATGTGAGGATGGAGTTATGTGAGGATGGAGTTATGTGAGGATGGAGTTATGTGAAGGTGGAGGCCAGTTTGCCCTCTGGGCCGATGGAAGCATCCAAGCTTGTGGTTTCGTGTGGTAACAGGAAAATAAACGGAAGTGGAACAGAAAGTGCTGCGTTGGTGTGGTTTTTTATGCTTTGAATCTGGGATGTTGAAACGGCTTATGTGTGAAGCTCACTAGGTCACATTTGTGTCATGTTGAGCATATTTTTGTTATATCTCTGTCTCTAGCGCTTGTAAACATGGCAGTGTTGTGATGATCAGTAGCTTATAGCATTTCACCTTAAACACGTGTTGAATCTTCTCCACATCTCTGTGGCAGAAGGAGCCCACTCCATGACAACCATATATCTCAGCCCTCGTTAATGAGACGCAGCCATCAGGGTTGTTATAGAAACAGCTCATACACTTTGGAATGTGATGGACTGAGCATGTGTGGACGGTACTGGACACTGGACTGGACAGCATGTGTGTGTGTTTGTTTCCAGCTCTGCATTTACAGTTGTAAGCTGTGTTCTAAAAAAGCTGGGGAATTCATGTAACATACATTTTGAAGAGCTGTAACCAGGGGTGTTGGTGGAAATAAAGCACAAGCCTCCCACTTTCCAGTACCCATATATGTTTATTTGAATGTCTGCTACATGATGAGCTGTGGTATGCGCTGTACCAGCTTCCCTTGCTTAGCTCATTATTATTGCCACTGCCAAACTCCTACTGAAGCAACAACGGTAAAGGCAAAAATGTACAGATTTGTTAACTCATGTATGAAGATATCTGGACATTCTCAACATGTTTTATGGTAGAAATTGCATACCTGTATTTGCAAACAATAACAAAAGCTTACTCAAGTTCTTTTTCCACATTTGCATTCTTCTGCAATAAGTAAGGATAAATAATACTGATTAAAGTTTCTGAGCAACCATGTTGTATACATGTAAATGTATATAATCTAAAAGTAAACAGAGTATTCCCCAGCGGTCTCCTCCAGCGCTCTGAGCCTCGTTCTCTGCAACAGCAACATCCAAACAACCACAATTTGATCAACTACACCTTCTGCAAATTTACATTTAATAGACTTACTTTCACCAACTACAGCCAGCCCTCATCCCTCCTTACTGCTTCCCAGTCTAGACTTCTATAGAAATGGTTCAACAATATTAAAGTTAGTATAAGATTAAAAATGTACTTTTGTCCCATCATGTTAACATATTTCAGTTCTAAAACTGTACTCGCTCGCGCCGACACGTGGAGAGCTGCATGCATGTGCGTTTTAGTTCAGCTGCTGTACTTGAACACTGACGTCCATAAATGCACATAATGTGCACACTTTGCTCCTGCTAGTGCTTGAAACTACATTGCGACACTTTGGAATAGAAAACCATCCTTTACCCTCTATTATTTTCGGACGCTTTCCAGAGATGTTGTTCTGTATTTATTTTCATTTGTTAATTTTATGAATGAAATATTATTTCTCCTAGTAACATGGATAGCATTACAGGAACACTTCAGTCTTTTTCAGCCTGCTGCATCTCTAGCACACATGCAGTCGGTTATCGCAGATAATTTAGCCATTTTTTCCTTTTCTTAGTGCAAGAGCAGAAAAACTGTTGACTAAACATGCTTATGGAAGGGAATGGGTAGGTGCCTCAGTGGTCAGCATCTGCGCCGGCTGCAGTAATATCATGCTAAGATTAGCCTGCCACCCCCCCGAAGTGAAATGGACTTAGTGTGCAGTCTAATGTATGTCTACTCTTCCTGCTAGCTTTCAGTAACAAAGAGCATGAAAACCTTTGCTTTAGTCATCACTGCTGTGGATTGGGTTCATGCTGAAAGAGCACAGCTCCTGTGGCCTGAGGAGCTTTCCTTCAAAGCTGGACCAAGACAAAAACTGACATACCACAGCTCTGTTCCAGCACTGAATACAGCTGCAGCTAGAGTCTCTTCACTTCTCTCCTTTGAAATGAAATGCATTCTTCCTATGTTCCTCATAAATATGAATAGAGTAAACTTTAGTATACTATGAGGTAACTTGAAGTTATAGCTGATGATTACAAAAACATGCTGAGATTTCATATGTTTGCAGATTTGGCAAAGTTTCGAGCATCTTACATTCATTAAAATGACAGCATTAAGAGTCTTGCTCAAGGACTCTTAGTCTAGTGTGGGGTGTGTGTGTCCGTGTCTGTGTGTGTATAGATGCGTGTATATAGACAGATAGATATAAATACACAGTAGACTCAGTTTGGTCAATGGTTCCTGTGACATTTCTTGACACTGAAGCAAATGGAAAAACTCAAGCCTGTCAGTACAGAATATAAATGTAATGAATTGCATTATTACCATGTATATAAACGTGTAATTACATCATCACATTTGCAAAACTGTAGTGTTACAGCATGTTATAATGGTTAGGACATTGGATTTTTATGTGTATGGGCTTTTTCACCTATTGTGCTAGTTTGCATTCGCTGCTGTTGCCAGAAAATTGATAGACCTTAGACCCCCCCCCGACCCCCCCCCTTTTTCTAATTTCGACACAGCTAATGGCCTTTACTTGACAGACTAAGAAATTAGGCATGGGTTTCTCTGGGGAAATTAGGCATACCGTCACTTTCTAGATCAGCTCCTAATATGTACTATTAACCTAGTCATTAGAGGAGATGTGGAGCAGAGCCGCTTGTGATCTTATTTTAGCGTGACATCCTGTTATGCCAAACCGTATCTTCCCTCCTCAGGGGGCTGATGTGACTTGTTCTGAGGAAGGCCGTTCTTACACTACTGCCTTCACTGCTGACACCATTTTTGTTGCTTTGGTCCAAAACTGATCTTGGACTGCTGCAGTTTTAGTCACACATTTGCACATGGATGGTGCAGTTTGTCCATGTTGTGTGAAAATGTTGACCAAGCTGCCCAAAATAATAGAACTCTGCCTTCCTCTTAAGAACTCCTAAGTTCCCTTAAGGTGCACAACAAAAGCATCTTGGAAGTGAGAAATATATCCAAATGAGCATCAATTTATGAGAACTTTGTAAGATTGTCGACAATATTTATTGGTAACGTTTGATAAAATTACAAGACTAGATTGGAGCACATTAGAATGTCCTTGTAATGTTCTTATCAAGCCAAAGGCTGGAGAATAAAGAGGCATTTCAGCCTTAAAGTGGCATCCAGAATGTTATTTTTCATCTTATGTAATGTTTTATAGCATCGGTTTGACAGATTTCATGATTCTTTCTTTTCCCACCAAATTCTGTCACGCCAAATTCCTCCAGCTAGTACATAATATTCTTAAAACAGTAACATATAAATATATCATGATAGACGTATTTAATGGATTTATATATTATTTATATATTATAATTTAATCTATATATTAAAGATTTAATTGAAATTAAAACTTCTGAATAGTTGTATGTATGTGGGTGTGTGTTGGGGGGGGTGTATTTGTTCAATATTTGACAGTGTTTGACGTTCTCTGATTTCAGTCTCTGGCTTCAGCGGCAGAAAAGTTGCAGATGGAGCACCAGTGGCAAGAAACTTTTGAGGTAAAAACACACGCACACACACGCACACACACACACACACACACACACACACACACACACACACACACACACACACACACACA
>JBBPCX010053909.1:0-14579 GCA_037974365.1 Hydrocynus forskahlii | reverse complement strand
TGTGTGTGTGTGTGTGTGTGTGTGTGTGTGTGTCTGTGTGTCTGTGTGTCTGTGTGTCTGTGTGTCTGTGTGTGTGTCTGTGTTAAAATTAGTAGTGCAGTCACTAGTAAATAATTACGATTGCATGTTTAGCTTTTCAGTTATTAATTTAGTCTACACGCCAACTTTCTATTTACATACAGAATGATGGTAAGGGATAAATTTAGAGTTTCTGGGGCACTGAGCAAACCCTGTCTGGAGGTCCTAATTAAAGATGTCTGCTTTTAATGCAAAACACAATATTTAACTTCTAGTGTTTCTTACGGCAGTCAAAACTGAACCTAGTTCTGGCTCTGCAAAGCCAGTCAGTCAACAGTTCTGTAAGAAGGAACAGTAATGCAGTTTATTATCACCTCATCTAGGGTTAATTGCTATGCATATGATGTCCTGGGGCAAACAGTAGCACCTTTAACCACAGATTAAACTTCTTTATCTGATAACACGGTAATTTATTCTAGCCCCTCCTTCTCATCATAAATCTTCTTTCTTTCATTTTTAAGAGTTGGTATCCTCTTGGAGTAAATTAAAAACATATGTATTAGTGTATTTGTTTATTTAGCCACTTTTATGTCGATGGTATTGTTCTAAAGCATCAGATGTACTGTGCACTGGTCTTCAGTGAGAGCACATGCTCTCTCTCTCTCTCTCTCTCTCTCACACACACACACACACTCACACACACACACTCACACACACACACTCACGCGCACACTCACGCGCACACTCACGCGCACACTCACGCGCACACTCACACGCACACACTCACGCACACACTCACGCACACACTCACGCACACACTCACGCACACACTCACGCACACACTCACGCACACACTCACACACACAAAATGGACAGCTTCATCAACTATCCTTCATCAACTAGGTTCTGTTTGTTTGCGGTTCTAGCTATTAACCAGCAGGCGATAACATTACAGGGTTTGTTATTCCTTATAGCACATATGCGCGCGCACACACACAAACACACACACACACACTTTGGGTTTTTGGCAGTCTCACTCAAGAGCTCAACTTCAGCACTAATGCTGACAGGAAGTGTCAGCTCTGTAAGGGGCAAAATTTTCCTCTGGTATTAAAGTACCCACAACTGCCAGAATTATGCTGGATGACAAAAAGAGCAAAGACGTGAGATAAAAGAAGAAAATAGCGGAAGACATTAAAGACAGATGATAAGAGGTTTTTTTTTAAGTGCTAAAGACATGTCAGCAGGTCACAGAACATTTAGCTGAAACTGTATGTTGAAAGGTCCACACTCCTTCCACAGGTCAGGCACAGAAAAATGACCTCCCACTGGAAGGGTATCTAATGGACCCATCCATTATAGTTATAGCTGGAGCGAAGGGAACACCGGGCATACACGAGAGAGAACAACAAAGAGAGGTGAGTTGATGAAACGGCTTTCAGCAGCTACTTCCTACATTAATTACCCCAAATATACAACAGCCTCTTACTCCTACTGCACTGCCTACCACCCACCCCAACCCCACCCACACACATACATGTTTTTATATCAGTTCGTGGATTCAAACGCTGCCTTATATATACAATTATACAGTGAATTACGGTGATAATTCATGCTCTATTAATCTGCATAATAAGGTCAAGAAAGTGTTCATTGTGCATTATTTACTCAAGTATTAGTGATTTTAGGCCGGGTCAGAGTATGGGCTCAGCAAGACTAGCACCGAGAACCCCTGGCATAGTAAATAAACCTGTTAAAAGTGCCTAATTTGGGGATTTTGGAACAAAGAACAAGACCTTAAAATCTCTGTCTCTCCTAATAAACTGCTACAAAAGGGGCTACAATGAAGGCATACATCAATAACACGATATAAATAGGGGCATAGATCAGAGACTTTTACTAATCATGATACTGCTATTGCTATTTTTTGTACACGTTAACTCTGCTGCTAGAATACAGTATGTCATAATGCTGCATTCACCCATCCTAGTGCTGTTACTGCTCCTATCAGCTGTAATCTGTTGTCCTGTAAATCATTTTACTATTGCTCTTGTGTTTTTTTGCACTCCGTCTTGCAATCTTGTCCTGTCTGAACTTGTAGGTGTTTCTGTTTTTTGTTCTTTTTGTTGTACTATGGTCCTGGAGGAATATTTTGTTTCACTGTCTGCTGTGTCTACGGTTAAAATGACTAGTCTACTACTTGTAAGGATGACAGAACCAAAACCTGAAATTGTATGATTTAAAAGAAAAAAGAGAAAACTTAAGAGTTTAATCATTTTAGAATTTTAGTAACGGCCTTCTCAGAAATCTTCTCAGATTGAGAAATTCACATCCTCATCTAGATATTTTCATCAAAAAAGATAATTTGTCCATCCTGGAATCTAGTCTAGTAGAGCATGTCTCCCCTTCCTGTTAGCCAGCCTCTTTGCATGTTAATTCTCCACCTACCTTGTGTTTCTGGGGGGCTCTGTAGTTGGCCTTTAACTATTGCATTGCACAGTAGTTTACGTCTGCATAGCAGCAAAGGCTGCTGCATACAAAAGAATGTAATTCAAAAATATATGCACAGGTGGGGCAGATACATTTCAACTTTATAAATACTTAGAAAACAGCACTGAGATGGAAACACACTGTTACTTCTTGTTTTATGTTAAAATGTCTGTATCTTTGTTACAAAGCCATATGGTTTGAGGACCCTCTGTGTCACTGTGTGTATGTGGGTGGTGGAGGTAGTGGTGTGTTTCTAAATGTCACATTTTTGTATTTGTCTGTAAAATTGTCCTTGGTTTTTGAAAAAGGAGAGGAAACTGCAAGAAAAAGTATGTATAGTAGCACTGAACTAACCACCACATATAGACTTCATGGTGGTATACAGCATCAGAGCCTTCTGGCTGAGAGAGCTAAACACCCAAACCATAATGACTCATGAAGGAATGGAGCCCATCATGAGAAACCCAGGGATTTGAGCCATCCCAGGCCTGAGCTGCTGTAGATAAATCATTTCAGTCAGTGCACTGACTTTGCTTCTTATTCTACTATGTACAAAACACACTGTAATGTCATCAAAATATTCTCATAACTCATATTTAACACTCCTTGAAGGCACCAACTGCCAGCTGATTTCGAGAAAAATCTCATTACATAAACAGATGTACATCTTTTGCTTTCCCTATCAGGTTACTGTTTCATAAATGCAAGGCTTTCTTAAAGATAAAAATAGGTTCTGATTTTTTTATCTAGTGGACATAACATCTGAAAATGTTTCTAACCTGAAGACGCTCAGGTGTGAATTACATTTTCAACAGCTTCTCTGGGGGAGAATGACAAATCTATTGGGGTCTACATAAGAGCACCACACAGACAATTCATACGTTTAACACACTTCCTTATCCTAGAAGAAAAATACACTTCATTCATACCAGGAACTTCTTGAGCTGTGACACACACACACAAAGAAATGCCCCATTAACAGTGTTTTCAGTCTGTCAACACACTATCACAATACCCTACAGACTAGCTTCTATGAAACGACACTCTTCCTTTTGCGTTGTATTGTCCTCACCCTTTCTGCTCTCCTGCTGTCATTCCTCACCAGTCTCTTCACACTTTTGCCATTCCTTATGTCTCATTTCTCTCTCACCTCCTCTTTTTCTCCAAGCCTCTGCCTCTCTCTCTCTCCATTTCTCAACAGTATGCTCCATCACTCTGTCCACAAACACACAGGTTTAAAATTCAAGAAAGTGAGAGAGTGGGAGAGCGAAAGTGTTGAAGTAAGTAAAACTGAGAGGTAATGTCTATGAGATTAAGTATTTTTTCTGAGGTCCTCCCTCAGGTAGTGCAGACTTTCAAACTCAAGGGTCAAGTGGCCTCTGAAGAAATGTGTTTTTAGATAGCTTTTGAGATATAAATCTAAAATGTACTCACAGACACACACACACACGTGCGGTCACTAGTTGGGAAATGGGCAATCTCCGAAATGGACTGTAGAAACGGATCAGAATATTCAAATCGAATATTCATCAAGGGAAAAAAATCAGATTGTAAACTGAGATGTTTAATGCTCGACCATAGGGCAAAGTAGACACAAGTGACGTGTGCTGGATAAGTTCTGGACAGCTTATCTAAATAGGTTTTAATTAACATACAGACACACCACGAGTCAAGTCGAGTCTAGGTTGTTGACCGACAAATACTTTTTTTGGTCAGGTTGGTTCTCATGATGTGTAGGGCAGACCAGGTGATAAAAGGCCCGACCAGGGCATCACCAGTAGAGACTGTGTCTAAAGCTTTGGTCAAAGGTTCTAATTGTTTAGTCTGCTCATTGCACTGCCAGGGGGTATTTGGAGGCAAGCAGCGCAGAGCACAGTAGCAGCATGTAGAAATCACTGTAGAAAAGCCCTGATAAGCAAGAAGCTTAACACCTGATATAGGCTGAGTCTTCAAAAACGTAATATTGTGGTCTGGGTTTAACAGTATTAGCAAGATGTTTCATAGCACCACCCTGGTGACATACAGCTGATAGTGGCTCACCTAGCATTGCTGTGCATGAATGACAGTCTTCTTGTGAGAGGCCAGAGATGTTCCTCATCGATCCTCCAGTTTATATGTCCTTGGAGTTTATAATGTCTTCCAAAACAAAAACAATGGCTTTTATTCATGGAACTGGTGGAAGAGGGCATGCGATTCATCTGGCGATGGTTTTGAAATCCTTGTAAAATATCTGACCTGACAAGGCCTTGGGGTTTTATATGAGTCTATGTGCTTCTCTTTTGTCTTGAATATTCTTTAACAGGACCTGATTCTGGAGTGTTCTGATTGGTTGCAGTGCTCCAGCTGTATTAAAACTGATTGCTCACTGGACATTGAACTGCTCCAGTCATTGAACCTGTCCCATCAGTCCTCTCAGTGACAATCAAATTTACACAAATTTCCACTAACCACAGATGCAGGTAAGACATTTTGCGTAAAATAAGCTTCTTTATGTAAAGAACTGGAGGTATGAGGCTAACCGTGAAAACAAACATAAGAATTCAATAGTCACCTAAATGATTTCCATATATAAACTCTCAAAACTGCGTAAACTGTATCCAGCTCTTGAATGAGGCCAGCAGATTTGTCTATGTGGTTTAGGACTCAGTATGTCTTACTATGAAAACAGAACGAAACCCCATTTCCAACAACACCAGAGTGGAGATGATCGATCTTTGATTAGATTCCTTCATATTTATGACAGTTCCTGCAACAAAATCTGATTGTAGATCAGCACTCCTATTCCTGCCATGGAGTACTTGTCTATAAAGACCCATTTGTTTATAAAGACTGCCTGTTTGGCTTCATGGTGAAGCTTTGGTTATTTGTATAACTTATTTTATAGCTGTGTCCTGAACCACACCAATGAATCCACAGACCTTGATGAAGAGCTGGATGGGGTTTGAAGATGTTTTTACCAGAACTATTTAGGTGACTTTTGACTTCTAGAGTTTGTTAACAATGATCGCCTCATAGCTGATGGTGTTCATTTGGCTTTCCTTTAAATAGACAAATGTAAATCTTGTATACCATAAGAAGGAGAGCCTATCTGGTTTATATTCTTTTTTTCCTCCTGGTTTGGCACAGGTAAAGAGGTGAGTTGATTAAGTTAGGTTGGTTAGTTTGGTTTTGTAACTAGCTTGTAACGGATATTAGCTCTCCCCTAATGTGGTGTCTTGCATGTTGGTCTGGCCATTTGGCCCTTTTCCCCCCTAAAGAATGAAGGCTTGCTGTGGACAACAGAAGAACCAGAGAAAAGGGAGACAGTAGCACAGACTGACTCTCGAATATGTATGCACATGAGTCACCTACATTTAACCTTTTTAAAACTAAAGATAAAACAATTCTCTTTTTTTCTCCTGCACAAACAAAAATACACCCACTCATGCCCACTTCCAAAAGAGTGGGACTGAGGCTGAACCTCAAGCAAACACAAACCCAACATTTAAAGGCAGAAATGAGTAAACACTCCACAATAAACATAAATATGCTGAACACAAAATCCATACACAAACACTCACACACAAACACTGCAGTTGGAGAAAGAGTCTCAGGAGCTCTGCTGTGTTCTGGTTTTCCTCTTGCTCATGCAGATGCTTTATCTCAGATTTGGGTGTACGTATCAAGCTTCTGTGTGAAAGAATGCAGATATACTGTATGATTAGCTCCCCTGCCACATACATTATTCATCTCATATATTACAGACACAAGAGATCAGAATTCTCACACTGAATGGTCTGACATGCATGACCCCACTCTCAGAAAGGGATGCACTGAAATATTGCCAGAATAAATCTCTCCCAACAGCAGAGATTTCTTTCTCACTCCCAGTCAACATAACCCTTTTTACATCTCTGTCTACAATACTGCCAACACAAACAGCAAGAGGTAGTGTTCATTTTTACCTTTAAGGTATATTCACATCTGAAAATGAAATCTAGCAGTAATCTGGTAATGGTATATAATTACTTCTTTCTTTCTATTTGATGTTTGCATAGGTTTCCTCCAAGTTTAGTCACTGTCAGTTTCTACCCAACAGCAAGGTCTCCCCCATCACATGATGCTACCAACACTTGGAGGGTAAAGGCTAGAATGTGCTTCATCCATGCCACGTGAAGATCCCCTTGAACTGATGCTAATGCAGCACTGTTTGACAGCTCAACATGCCTGGAGAAGAACACTAACTGCCAATTCCGTTAAATCAGAGATGAGTGATGCAGGGAGAAACCAGCCTACATCCATAGATGAATATGGCATCCCTGGGGATGGATCTCACATTCCCCTGATGATAAGGCCAGTGCTTTAGCAATCTTTCTTACTAATAATTGTCAATATGTTCTCACCATTAAAAATTTCATCTACACTCACTACACAATTGACTGATTCATGTTGGGCAAGTCAGTGACATGCCCAAAAAACAAGCTCTGAGTCTTAGCCAGTTTTGAGCTTTCAGAAAGCGCCACTGTCACTTTGGAAAACAAAAACATTCCAAAGTCTATGTAAAGTTTATTTACAGTCAATAAAAATGTTGCAGCATATATTCTACAGGCAAGCTAAAACTGTTGTACAATTAAAATGTTATCATTAAGCACCAAAACCACTAAACAGCCATACTTGATGAATGCTCCTGGCATGTGTGGCGTCCAGATGGTCATGACGTACTACAAAATGACCAATACAACCTTTGAAACATACAGAATCTTTAATGCTTCCTCAGGGCCGATGTTTAAGAGCACGATGATGCTTTTTAGCCAAAGCGCAGAACTGCCCTCTGCTGGTCACAAGTTCTACTGATCCACCAAGGCCAGTCCCCTAACAAGAACCACATGGTTCAGCCCTCTACTAGTCTGAGCAAGGCCAGTTCTGTTCAGCATAAATTCGTTCTTATCAAAACAAACAGCAAAAAAACATCATTCACTATGGTATTTCAAACTCAATTAATGTTCTGATAAGTTTGTCAGAAATTTGGAAGCCAGGTACCGAAAGGATTTTGACAGCTTCTCTTGGACTTCTACATAAATTATAAACACTATAGCATTTATCAAGTATAAATAAAACTGACGGTTAAAATAAACCAAGATATGCAATACTGGTAATTAATGGGGGACTATTAGCTGGTGTGTGGGTGTGTAGGTAGGCTATTACTCAACAAAATCTTCTTGGTATCCAAATGTCCAGTAAATAATAAACAAAGAAATAATAAGTAAAGAAAGTTCTCATTTACTCTGAATAAACATAATTCATATAAAATATAATGACTCATATCAAATAGAATAATCACACAATTCAACACTGAAAGAGACCATTCTGCAATACATGAACACATCACAGCACACAGTGTGAACAGTACGAAATTCTTCCTCTGCATTTAACCCATTCACCAAGTGAAGCAGCGGGCAGCCAGGAACACAGTGCCTGGGGAGCAGTGTGTGGGGACGGTACCTTGCTCAGGGAACCTCAGAGGTGCTTAGCAGTCTTGGGAATCAAACCCACGACTTCCTGATCGCAGGGCTAAAGCCCTAACCACTAGGCCACCAGCTGCCCCTGAAGAGGTAAGAGGTCCACTCAGGAGCTACTGAAACATAATAGCGTTTGGCAGTGCAACAGCTGACACTAAACAACAAGAACACCATACAGCTGTGCTGCATTAAAACATGCTATATGTACAGCAGGCTCTGTACAGCATGCATTAGGACTGTAAAGTGAATATTACATTATTTGTTTTATGATCTTGAGAAAAAGTACTGTTATGTTTCTCACTTCTTGAAAAAATACTGTTTTGTTTCTCACACATTAAGGACGTTAAGTTCATTAACATATCACATTATATTTTTGCAGAATTCCTTGATTTGGTCTACAGTCTTATGATTTCTCCAGCTGACATCCCTTTCCCACTAATTTAGTTGTGGCCAGTTTTACCCATTAGCTAGGCTTCCTCCAATCACACGATCCTATCAAAAGCTGTAGGATGCCGGCAAACACATACTGCTTCTGATTAGTATTGACGTGGCTGTGTAATCAGCAAAGCAGTCCTTTATTTGGCCTTTGAAAACGTAGGTCAACAATCTGTGATCGCTTTAGATTTTTCTCTTTCTAACTTCTCTACCACCCTTGCCATCAGAAGATCAAGTTTTAGAACTTTCTGCGATGAGCGCCATCTGTCAATCAATCTACAGTTCAGCACCATGGACAGCAACGCACTTGCCCATTAGTACAAGTTTATTCCATCAAAACAACTAAACACAATATATCATGAACCTCATATGATGCTGGATGAACTTAACTTGGCAGATAATTTTTCATGATTTGTATTTGTCTCCATAAATAATCATTCTGAAAACGAACACATTGTAAACTGAAATAAGCAGCTGTCAGTGTGTCTGAAATTCACAGCACAGCATTACAACAGGAATACCTACAATAACCTGAGACTAATCTGAAAGAACAGGTTTCTGCAGAATTTAGAAAATACTCATGGATCAATCGAAAAGAAGTATGTTCCATTATGACATGTTAAGTCTGCCACCTAGTGGTTACCACTGTATAAAGAGAAAGGTAAGGAGTCTGAACTTGTTCAAACTAGACTGGTATAACTGTCCAATCAGACTTCTGAATGACCTTTCCATATGCTTGAATGTGCTATGGGAAATTTCTGTTCAACAAAGATTTTCATTTTATAACATGTGCTAAGCTGTGTTTAGTTCACATTTAAGTGCTGTTTGAACCACAGTGCCACATTGAAGAAAGAGTCAGACTGAGTTTCAACTTTGGACAAAGAATGACCATCACCATCATACCACAACAACCTGAGAGAAAAAAAGAGAGAGAGAGAGAGAGAGAGAGAGAGGAGAAGAGAGAAGGAAAGAGAACAAAAGAGAATGAAAGGTAGAGAAGAGAAGAGAAAAGAAGAGAAGAGAGACAGAAGAAAGGAGAGAGAGAGAGGATTGGGGGAAGAAAGCGAACAAACTTGGTAAATATAAATGTAGGAATTATGTGTGTGTATGTGTGTGTTTGTGTGCATGTGTGTGTGAGAGAGTACCTGACAGGTGAGTTTCTGCTCTTGAGGGCTTTGTAAAGTTCCAGGCCTTGGTAAGGCGACACTCTCTTATCCTTCCCACCTAACATGAGCAATACTGGTGTGCGAATCTACACACACACACACACACACACACACACACACACACACACAATTTATATACAGATCACAATGCAGATCAGAATGTGTATGTACTGCGGTTGTTGTGGATGAACTGGTTGCAAAACAGTTTTGGGGAAATAGGTAGTTCAATGATTGTGTGTGTATGTGAGTGTGCGTGTGTTTATGTACCTGACCAGCATGCACTATGGGTGAGCTCTCTAGCATCATGGTCAGAGCTTGTGGAGTGGGCAGTTGGTCAACAGAGTAGTGCAGACCAACAGAGGAATATCTCCTGTACAACACAGCAGAGAGACAACATGGCTCTTACTGCTAATACTGCCTGGACTATTTACATCATTAACTGTCAAAAGTAGGCATTTATTAAGACATTTATTAACATAGAAGAACTTGAACAAATGTGAATGTTATCATCAGGCATACAAAGCTCATTTTAAAAATATACACATGATTTTAAGATAAAAGTGAGCATAAATGACAATAAAATATATTCATCTGACCTGTTTTTACTAATTACTGCCACCAGAGTAAAAACAGTTAATTACAGGGTAGTGTAACTCTTACAGTGAGGAGGTGGTTTGAAGGATTCAGCTCTAAATATTCACCAGTCTACGATGTCACTGGTTCCCAGCAGGGTGGCTGCATTGATGACCGGGTTCCGGGCTGCACACGCTCTGTAGAACTCTGGATACTGACCAATCAGGTGACAAGCCAAGAATCCGCCATGAGACCCACCCATCACTGCAACTCTGTCTGCATCAAGAGTCTGGTTACTATGAAGGACATGCAGTACAGCCCTCTGGGTAAGACAAATAGATGGAAAAAGGTTGGAAACAAAAACAGTCTTCATCATCTGCATTATTCATAAAAGGTTGTTTCACTCAAACTAATTCTTGCTAAATACATGAATACTTGCTGACTAAATCTATTGACATTTCATTGCGTAGCAAAAATGGTTATGTTTTAAATAGTCAATGAATAAAAACTATGACTAGATACAAGATAAAATATAGTTCTAAAAAGATGTTGATACTCATTAGCATTGGTAACATACGTGTGAACAAAAATAATCCTGCAGAACATGTATAACACTTATCAACAGGATATTTTAACCGGTAACAGTGAGAGTGAGAGAGGGTGTGTGTGCATACAAACCTGCACGTCTTTGACATCCTGATTGCCAATGTTTCCAAGAAGAGAATCAATGCTGTCTTGACCAAAACCAGTGGAACCTCTATAGTTAACTATAGTTACACACACAATGATTAATAAAAATATTTTCATATTACATTTGATTCTATTTTTTTAAATGTACACAATTAACTGTACTAGTAAGTCTGTGAACTGTAACAAAACAAAAAGAACACACACACCCATGAGCACAGCGAATCCCAGTTTAGTCAAAGCTGCAGAGTTAACATTCCATTCTGCAGCAAAATGAGAATGAGGCCCCCCTGCAAATACACCAACACACACACAAATCACTAAATTATAACTGTGGTAGAAAATATAAGAAAAAAAATGAGAAGAGTACAATTAAGTTATTTTCTGTGTATGCGCACCATGTATAAAGACCACCAGAGGAAACTTTATGCCCTTGGAGGAGCTTGAAGGTTTCAGCAGCACTGCCCCAAAATTCAGTCCAGCTAGACAGAAGGGTTAGAACATTTTAATCTAATTCTGGGGTTTTCCAACTGGCAATACTCTTATACACACATAAATGATACTTACAGAACTGGTGGTTTTCTTCTTCAGGTGGGGGTGTGATTATTATGGGCTGCCATTCAAGCCTCTCACTAATATCAGCACCACCAAGATGAATCCACTCCATATTCCGTTTACTCCCTCCGTCACATACAAACCCCACCATCTATATAACAAAACAAACAGTGGGAAACAATTAATCTAAGCTGTATCACAATGTACAGCATGTAAATAATAACAAGGTGTGTAATATTAAGAAGCGACTGTATGAATAGTGTGATGAACAACTGGCACATGAAGGGAAAAACAATGCATGAAAGATGTATCCAGAAGACAAAGAAAACTAATACACATAACATACTGCGATGTGTTTGTTCAGAAGGTTGAGGGTTGCAGTGTATGGGTGTGTCTGTGTACCAGGCTAGGAGGGTGGCTGGGAGAGGAGCAGGACATCACCATCAAGTCTTTTATTACAGTCAGCAGCTTGGCACTTCCAAACTCTTGCTCTGAGAACAAACACAAAATGAACAAACACAATTAATACCTTTGAAATACTTCCAGTTATACAGTATATATAAAAAGGCTGGAACTTGCATAGTTTAGGCCAATCAAAATAACTTCAGTAATTTGTAGCTTTAATACAGTGCAAAGGAATGTGATTAGCTGACAACTTTGGCTACAATAGCTAGAACAGCAGATTACATACGTGCCAACAGTTTTTATTTTTTCCTGCATTCAATATGAGTGCACATAACCATAGCAAAACAGACATTTACAAAAGGTTTTAGTCATTTACTGCATTGAGGTTGGAGATTCAAATTTTATGTCTAATTGTTCATGCCTATTTATTCTTAGGTTTTGCAAGGGTTGAGTCATGTAACTGATGTCAAATGTAGAAAAGATATCATGCAACAAAGAGCATGTGGTCCAGGCCTTTCACTACTATCGAGAGAGAAACACTGGCAAACTCTCACACAGAAGCACATAAAACATGATGGGCCTTGTCAGTGTGGTCAAATTATTTTGTGTTCCTCTGCTGAACTAAAATCTGATAAAATAAAAAATAAAAAAAACTGAAAAAATCTGAGCTACAAAATGTGTCCACCAGAGTGTGTTTGACCAAAAGCTGTTCCTGGTCCTGAACCTAATCTGCCTATAGCAGATTAAAAACGTAGCGCATAAGTAAACAAGTTTACTGACAGCTGGTTAACAATAAACACTAAACAATAAGCATTGTGAAACAGACCTCATAATACATGCAGTAAGAAACATATGCACACATAGACACATACAGACACACACAACTTCACCTGCTGATACTCTGCTCAAGCCGTACACGGTGGTTATTCTTCCAGTTCGTCTCTCCACCGAGAATACGGACTAGAAGTGCGGACAATATGGATTAATGTCAGATCACACAATCATCAGAACTCATCCTGACAACACATAAAAGAAGAGTGCATATTTCTGTGACACTGACCAAGGTGTCTGAGCATTTGGTTTCAGACCCCTTACACTACACTTGTCCTGCTTTTCTGTTATGTGTTTGTCAGTTTATCATTTGGCTGTTGTGTTCATTTGCTTGTTTATGTACCTTGCTGTTTTCACAGGCACTGCTGAAGAGGATTTCTTCACTGTCTGATGACCAGCAGTGAGGAGGTAGGGAATCATACACGCCGGCAAACTGACCTACAGAAACATACACATTTCTTACTCAGTGTCATATCTTATTTTATGCCAATAAAAATATATGTTTTACTTAATTATAGAGGTGTCACAATAATGGAATTTTAGTAGCTGATTAAAATGTTGACAAGTACCTGTGAAAATTATATATTTCAGAATATAATGTAAACGATATATTACTCAGCAACTTGTGGTGCACTTGAACTTCAGCAGGTAAGTTGAACTTGTTTGAGGTTGCTTGCTATCTTCTGAGTGTCTACCTTGCTGTGGAGTTTGGTCACTTGAGTTAGTTGCCTTGTTGTTGAATTAGTTTGGTCTTTTGTTTGAACTGCTTTCACCTGGTCTGAGTTGACTGGCTGTGAATTACTTTACACCACTTTCCATGGATGATTTTTTTAGCTCCTGACATCCTGAACCTTACCATATCACCCCTTGATCTAATCCCATCACCCACACTTCTGACCATATCCTCAAATCTTTTCCCTTCTATAACATAATAAATGGTGCCATGGCAACAGACCATGTTCCAACAGCCTTCAGATCAGCTGTAGTCACACCAATCCTAAAAAAAAAAAGACTATGCTCAACATCACTGATGTGAACAATTGTGTTTACTAGTGGGAGGGACATGTTTTCCGCAAAACACTCATGTAAGTTGCTCTAGGTGAGTGTCTGCCAAATGCCATCAATGTAAATGTTAGGTACTATAAAATAAAATCTGATGTCTTTGTAGTTGGTTTAAAAGTTGTAGAGAGGCAGAATGCACAAATAAGTAAATGACTGAGGAAGGCAGTAAGCTATACTAGCATCTCCAGCAAATAACTGTAAGGTAAACTTAGCACATGTTTTTTCTGATATAATTTAAATAGTTACAACAGACAACCAGGCCTGCTTGATATCATAACAATCTCTGGGAAATAATCATTGGTTATCTGTTGTATTTATACTTCTGCCAGGTGTAATAGCTTCTCTGGGCTTTTTGAAAATGATACTAGCTTCCTGCAGGCTATGTTAATGGAACAGATATAAACATCTTTTAATGTTGATCTAGACTGTTTAGGAACTTTATGTTGAGGTAAATATAGTGTTTTTATGATATGTTATGGAGTGCCTCTTAGCAATATTCTATTGTAACAAGAGCAATTAATCAATATGAGTGGACAGAAAACATGTGAGAGATCTGTGTGTACCTTCCTCTGGTCTTCTTACAACATCCACCAACACTGAGCCTCTCCTGTTCTGCAAGTCATACTGAGAGAGAGAGAGAGCGAGAGAGAGACAGACAGACAGAGAAAAATACTCTTCAGAAAAAACATCAGAGTCTTTTCTTTGAAGTTTGTGAATGCATCTCTAAGCAACCATGAAGGTCACGCTGAGCTACTGACAGATAGTTCCGAAACATTCTGTCCTTCTGTATGTGTGTGTGTGTGTGTGTGTGTGTGTGTGTGTGTGTGTGTGTGTGTGTGTGTGTGTGTGTGTGTGTGTG
>JBBPCX010053839.1:0-14581 GCA_037974365.1 Hydrocynus forskahlii | reverse complement strand
CAGTGAAAATCTAAGTTGCATGGCAAATCAATTGTGAGGAAGAGCATCACTGCCTTCTAGCGAATATTTTGGAATTGCATACGGACTTGGTTCATTATTTCCCGAAAAAATATAGTGCTTAGGCGGTATTGACGTTTAAAGAGCTGATACCCATATTAATATTTTTATCTTTATAAATATAAGACTATATTGCATCTGCATATTGTAGATTGTATATTATTGTATATTATATTGTTTAGTATATTTTTCATTGTGTCATTACATATTGTTGTTGTTTTATACTGTTGTGCTTGAGAGACACCATCGACCAGAATTAAATTCCTTGTATGTGCTCATTCACTTGGCCAGTAAAAGCGATTCTGGTTCTGGTTCTAATGGCAGTGAATTGAATTGGCAGCCAGCCAATACTGGAGCACAGAAATGCCTGATAAACACAGGGTTTTTCGCAAACAGCACACATCGTGCATGTAGTGAAGAAAGTGCTT
Organism: Hydrocynus forskahlii; assembly: GCA_037974365.1. Classification (NCBI taxonomy): domain Eukaryota; kingdom Metazoa; phylum Chordata; class Actinopteri; order Characiformes; family Alestidae; genus Hydrocynus; species Hydrocynus forskahlii. Next base: position 14,096 of record JBBPCX010053839.1, on the reverse strand, counting down.
AATGAACGTTTTTTTAGCGGATCAATTCACTTGTCATCAGTTTATCTAACTCTTAGTGCACTCGTGTGTATTTAAAGTACTGATTTGTCTGAAGCTCCGCCCACATTCAGTGCAACGATACGGTTTCTCTCCGGTGTGAAGGCGTCGGTGTGTTTGCAGGTGACTCTGCCGATTAAAGCTCTTTCCACACTCGGAACACTGATATGGTTTTTCTCCTGTGTGAATGCGCAGGTGTGTCTGGAGATTACTCATTTGATTAAAAGTCTTCCCGCAGTCCGAGCAGTGATACGGTTTCTCCCCCGTGTGAATGCGCTGGTGCAGTTGGAAACTACTCTGTCGACTGAAACTCTTCCCGCAATCCGAGCAGTAATACGGTTTGTCTCCTGTGTGAATGCGCCGGTGTTGTTGGAGACTACTCGGCTGATTGAAGCTCTTCCTGCACTCTAAGCAGTGATATGGTTTCTCGCCAGTGTGAATGCGCTGGTGTGTCTGGAGATTACTCAGTTGATTGAAACTCTTCCCACACTCTGAGCACTGATAGGGTTTCTCTCTTGTGTGAATGCGCCGGTGTTGCTGCAGGGAACTCTGCCGATTAAAACTCCTCCCACAGTCCGAACAGTTATATGGTTTTTCTCCCGTGTGAATGCGCAGGTGTGTCTGGAAGCTACTCTGTCGATTGAAACTCTTTCCGCAGTCCGAGCAATAGTATGGTTTCTCTCCTGTGTGAATGCGGCGGTGTATATGGAGATTACTCAGCTGATTAATACTCTTCCCACACTCTGAGCACTGATACGGTTTCTCTCCTGTGTGAATGCGCCGGTGTTGTTGAAGACTTCTATGATGACCGAAACTCTTCCCACACTCGGAGCACTGGTGAGTTCTTTCCTGGTTTATATTATTCTGCGTGAGTCTGTAAAACATGCTGGTGCAGCGAGTACCCGAGGATGTTGGCTGAGGACTGGTGCTTCTGGACTCCATAGCCACATGTGTCATCCCTCTTCATTTAGCAGCCTTTGCATGCTCCACTTAGTGGCATGTTTTGATGTGTTTGTGGAGACGCACAAAAATGTCTGAAGGAAACAAAGAAAAAGACAAAGACATTAACTATTAAATGTAAAATGAAACAAACTGTCAAACAAAGCTAAAACATACAAAGTTTTTAAACATGTCTTCAACAAATGTCCTCTGCAGTGCGTTCACATTACACGAAAGGCCACTTGCAGGACAAGGTCAGGAGGGGAGAACAAGGAATTCAGAATTACTTGGAAATATTTTTCACTTAACCTTCATGTAAAAACTCAGAGGAATTTTGTCTAGTCCTGTAAAGTTACAATGCTGGAGATAGCAGATTTTGTTCTGACAGTGTCACATTATTGCCTAGTGCTTTGCTGCAGAACTCAAATTTTTGCTTTATATTTGTTGTTACTCACCTTTTAGAGTGTTAACACAATGTATTGACAAAATAACAGATAGGAGGTCTGTTATAGATGATGTTCATCATAAACAGCATTGCATTCTCCATCCTGAGCTTTTCTATATGGAACTTCTGCTTCAATTTTGACACCTGACAGCTTGCTGTTATCAGCTGAGATGTTTCATAAATGCAGCTGTAAAACATTAAAATTGGGGCACAGTCATGCTGGAATAGAAAAGGTTTTTCCCAAAAATGTCTTGGTATACTGAAGATTGCCCTTCACTGGAAGTCAGGGGCCTAGCCCAAACCCTGAAAAACAGGGGTGCCCCAATACTTTTGTCCCTATAGTGTATATTAAATTAGAACTAATTTCTTAATGCATGTGTGTTTGTTTACAAGTTGGTCATGACTGTTTTATGAACAATCTAGGACCAAGTCTCAAATGGTTCCAAGTAATGGCTCCACGACCCAAAGAACCATTTGTGACATTTAACCAGAATTCGGAATTTCCTACTGGACCCACAGAGCACTGTTTGTGTTCATGTTCACAATACGTGTAGTGTTCACTATATAGGGAGCAGAGAGACATTTAGGATTCTCAGCCTGTGTACGTTTATCTGCCAATCATGCCAGCATAGTATGCAACCAAATGAGTTTTGTTTATATATTTTCACAGCCTGACTCTATACATGACTGAGTGTGGAGAGAGCAGGGTCCCCAGTCTCATCCGCACAATGAACAAACTCACAATTATTTATGACAATTAAAAAATGTCATGATTTTTTTCCACCTGAAATTCATAGCTTAATTATTTAAGTTATATTATTTTTAAAGTGACATTTTTACTCTAAATAGTAGGACATTTCTGCCTAGCCCCAAATGTACTGGAGGAGGTCATAAAATAGTAAGGAACTATAAATAGCAAGTAAGCCAGGCCTTTTTGTCCAACACCAGTGCCTGACCTCATAAATGCTCTACAGAAAGAATGGGCACAAATTAATACAGAAATTCCAAAATCTTAAGGAAAACCTTCCCAGAAGAGTGGAAGCTGATATAGCTGCAACGGGGGGGGACCAACTCCATATTGAAGTCTAAGTATTTGAATGCAATGTCATTACACTCCCTGTTGGTGTGATGGTCAGGTGTCCCAATACTTCTGAGTGTGTGTGTGTGTGTGTGTGTGTGTGTGTGTGTATATATATATATATAAATATATATATATATATATATATGGTGTTACATATTGCATTTATTTGTATTGGTGTTATATATTGCATATATGGTGTTATATATTGCATATATTTGTATTGCATTAACACTAAGCCACTTTAATAAACCATTTTACGTTACTTATCTGCTGGTACAGTACACTAAATCTTTACACACTTGTAACTTGTTATACTAACGTTCTTGTCACTGTGTTGCACTATAGTCTATTGTTTATTATCTTTTTTTATTCTTTCTTGCTGCACAGAGCATGCACAAGAATAAAGTTCTTTCTTTTATCAACCTACGCGCATATCTATATATATATATATATATCCCAAGCTCATTTCTGAGGTTTCTCCGCTACGTCAGGAAACTGCTGCTGTTCCAGCAGTGAAAGTCTCTCCAACCATCCCTGTAAAGGAGGCAAAACAGGATGAAGAGTAAAACACTGGCAGCCTCCTACCCTCCACAGCACAACTCCTGTCTGTTCTGGCTGAACGTGGAGTTGAGGTCTGTTCCTCAAAGCGGTTCTTCTGCTTCTCCACTGCATTTCAGGGCTCGATGGAGCTCCTCTGCGCCTCACTGTGGTGGTCGACGACAACAGTGGTCAAGAATAATAGAAAATGCTTTTTCCTGAAGGTAGATTTGTTTTTGTCTTCTCTATATGGTCAAAAGTATTGGGACACGTGTTTTTTAGGGTTTGGGCTACACCTCTTACTTCCAGTGAAGAGCAGTCTTAATCCTTCTGCATACCAAGACATTTTGGACAACCATGCTTTTAAATACCCCAAATATTAAAGTCTATGTATTTGAATGCAAAGTCATTAAATTCGCTGTTGGTATAATGGTCAGGCAGCCCAGTACTTTTTTTCCATAGTGTATAAAATGCTTTTTTCCTGAACGTAGATTTGTTTTTATCTACATACAGATGTACGAGTCACACATAAACCCCTTTATGCCCCAAGGACTTGGTATATCATTTTTTAAAATCTGAAAAGTAAACATGACCTGAAACTGAAGTTGTTCTATCTTCATAACTTGATTAGAGTCAGATATACTATCGATTATATCTGATTATACAGTCTTTTTAGATTTAGTATGCAAATGACTCTGTATGGGAGGATCATATAGTGGCAGTGTTGTCAAAACTTTCTTGTAAGTAATAAAACAAATTCACATATTATTTTAATACACATATTTTATTTCAAAACTCCAGACCACCTTGTTCAGAATATCCATACCAGAAACGCTGACAGAAGAAGTGACCATTCTTAATATTTAAGAATCACTAATCAGCTATCAGCTGGAAAAAATGTGTCTGAACATACAAATGAATTAAAGTGTGCTTTAAAAAAACATGAATTTCTAAGACTTTTATATTATTCCTCTTTTTGTCCATATATTCATATACTGCCTATTTTACACAGTCCCATTTTCCTCAGCACTAACTGCAATGTGTCTTAAACACCAGAGCGCTATTTCTTACATCACTGCCTAAACAAACAGTGCACAACATTCACTGTGCATACAATTTACTGCACCTCAGATAGATCAAGATAAAGCTTTAGAACTGTTTGGAATCACTTTTTTTTTTTAATCAGTTTTTAAATAGAAAGTTGGTAAATGTAATAGAAACAAAGCAGTTATCCATTTTGCAAAAAAATGAGACTAGATTAGATTAAAGGCTTGCACCAATAAATACATCCACATAAAAACAACTAATGTAACAGATAAACCACATGTATACACTTTAGACAAAAAAAGACCAAAAAGAAATCAACAGGCTAAAACTTTGAGCAAAACCATTGTAATGCAGGCTTGGATTGGTTCACAAACATAACTGAGCACAATTACCCTGATTCAATAAATAACGATATTATTTTCAAAGATCTTGAATAAGCCCGAACTTAATAGTCCAATATTCTAAAATATACTACTGAGATTCCAACATGGTGATGTAGTGAACATTTTAACGAGCCTGTTTCCAAAAAAAAACAAACCTGGGGACACTGTAAAATGTAAATAAAAAGAGAACATGATGATTTGCAAATGATGTAAATTTCATTGAAAATACTATAAAGCAGTGTTGTTTTTATTGTTTTCTGGAAAATATCAGCTCACTGAGAATTTGATGCCAGTGAAACGTTTCAGAAAAGTAAGGACCTGTTACCTCTGAGGAGGCCAAACGCTGGAGTTCTGAAAGCAAAATGTTTGATACAACATTTCGTCTCAACAGATCAGTTTATTTGTATTTTCTTTTCAGGATACCCCAATTGTTTTACAGTGAGTGACTGGTCTGGACTGCAGGCAGGAAGTATTGTTCTAGATTGGAGCCAAACTGTTGTAATGTGTGCAGAATGTGGTTTGGTTGAAATACACCTTGCTGAAATAAGTTTCTGGATCATGTTACTAGTTGGTTTCTTCTTTCCATAGTAGTTTTATCTTGCATTTGGTGACGCAGCAACAGACAGACAGAAGATTTTTGAAGTGTTCTTGAGCCCATGCTGCGATTCCCACTAGCACGGTCTGAGGGTCTGAAGGGTTCCATGCACTACTGTTTTTTTTGCTTTGTCCCCTGTATTCATTTCTTTGAATGAAATTATGCATCACAGCTTATGAAATCCCCCAATTCTTTGCAGTTACATTTAAAATGTTGCACCATCTGTTCAGTGGTGACAGGGTGGTGTCATTCAGCATCTTTGGGATGCTTTTATTTACTTATGGTTAAATTATGTTACTGATGTGTTACCAATTAACCTTCTTAGTTATTAGCTGTTCCACAAGGTGTTTTGTTGCAGTCTTTTGTTACCCGTGTCATTTTTTAACCACGTTGTTAGCATCACATTCAAAATGAACATACACTTTTCATAAAACAACATTTTATGTTACTTAATGTTGTCTTTACTCCATCATCACATTCTGATTCTGTGTACATTTTACTGCATCCCTACTTTTTGAAAAAAGTATTGTACTTCCGTACGTTTAGATATTAGTCACCCTAATACTTTGCTGAACTTTTTAAAATATTTTTTTGTTTGCTACAACAGACACGTTATCCAATGTGATGCTTGCTTAAAGATGTAATCAGTCTTTTATCAGTAGGTTTTCTGTTGCTGTGATAGAACAGTAACTTGTGGGACCCAAGCGGACCCACAAGCTCTGTTTCCGGAATGAGGGTCAGTGGAGCCTTGCTGAATTGCACAATTATCATCTCAAGCCAGTCCTTAGGGACCCCCAGATGGTCTATATTTTTAGTCTTTCCTCATGTGTTGCAAGCTGAGTTAGAGTAGAAATGTCCGGGAGGGTCCTTCAGCATCAGTTTAAGGAACGCTGCTTCAGTACTTCGTCTCTTAAGCATCTGAATCTCCGCCCACAATCAAAGCTGTAATACATTGCTCTTCTGCGTGAACATGCTGGTGTCTTTGAAAATTACTCAGTCTGTTAAAACTTTTCCCACACTCTGAGCACTCATAAGGCTTCTCTCCTGTGTGAATTCGTAGGTGTGTTTGGAAGCTGCTCAGCTGGTTAAAACTTTTCCCACACTCTGAGCAGAAATACGGTTTCTCTCCCGTGTGAATGCGCTGGTGCCTTTGGAGATTACTCTTATGGTAAAAACTCTTTCCACAGTCGGAGCAGCTGTACAGTTTCTCTCCGGTGTGAATCCGCTGGTGCTTTTGGAGACTGCTCTGTCGATTAAAACTCCTCTCACAGTCCGAGCAGTGATACGGTTTCTCTCCTGTGTGGATGAGCTGATGTCTTTGGAGATTACTCTGATGATTGAAACTCATCCCGCAGTCCGAGCAGTAAAACGGTTTATCTCGTGTGTGAATCCGCTGGTGTGTGGTGAGAGTGCTCTGCTGATTAAAGCTCTTCCCACACTCGGTGCAGAAATACGGTTTCTCTCCTGTGTGAATGCGCTGGTGTTTCTGGAGATTACTCTGATGATTAAAACTCATTCCACAATCTGAGCAGTGATACAGTTTCTCTCCAGTGTGAACAAGCTGATGTTGTTGAAGGTTACTCTGGTGATTGAAGCTCTTCCCACACTCTGAGCAGCGATAGGGTTTCTCTCCAGTGTGAATGCGCTCGTGTTGCTGGAGATTGCTCTTCCTGCTAAAACTCTTCCCACACTCTGAGCAGCGATACGGCTTCTCGCCAGTGTGAATGCGCCGGTGTCTTAGAAGATTACTCTGGCGATTAAAACTCTTCCCGCAGTCTGAACAGTGATACGGTTTCTCTCCTGTGTGAATGCGCAGGTGTGCTTGAAGAAGACTCTGATGCAGAAAACTCTTCTCACACTGCAAGCACCGGTGAGTTTTCTCCTGCTCTATTTTGTTCTCCATGATTCTGTGAGATGTGGTGGTGCAAAGAGTACCAGAGGATGTTCGGAGAGAACGGCTTCAGTTGGACGACATGCAATCGTTGGTTGTCTCTGCTGGTTTCAGCAGTTTCTTGGTGCGATGTACAGAAATGGACATGAGCATCTGTAGAAGACAAAATAGACAAAAATATCAACTGATATAATATAAACACAATAAATTGCCCAAAAATGTGTACATAAACAACCTGTTCCCCAAACATGCCCTTCTGATTTATTATTATTTTTCTTTGTTAGGTCAATAGACAAGCTTGCAATGGCAAACCAAGTTATTAAATATAAACTAAATCCAAAGAGAATGCTCAGAATGGGTATTATATACTAACGATGACCTGTGATTCCTTCAAAAAAATTATTTTAGGGAGGTCACTGTCTCCCCCTGTTGTCCAAAACTTCACAGTGGACAAGCCAAGCCCAGAAGCATCTCAGATGATTAGTAGGCATGCAGGTTAGGTGTAGACGCTTTATTTTGAGTGTGGTAACTGGTAATAGGAATCTATAACAGGTAATAGGAACCTATAGAGGAACATAACATTTTAATTTGAAAAAGTAATATGCACTGATCAGCCATGACATTAAAACCACCTGCCTAATATTGTGTAGGTCCCTCTCATGCTGCCAAACGAACCGAGGCACTCCACGATCAGACACCAAGACAATAGCAGCAGATCCTTTAGGTCCTGCAAGTTGTGAAGTGAGACCTCCATGGATCAAACTACTTCGTCCAGCGTGCCCCACAGATGCCCAAACATAGGGAGATTTTGGCAGGTTGCCATGTCAGCTCGTTAAACACTCTGTCATGTTCCTCAAACTGTTCCTAAACACTGTTTGCGGTGTGTCAGGGTGTATTCTGCGACTGAAATAGGCCACTGTATTAGGCAATACTGTTGCCATGAAGCTGTCATGTGCTTGGTCTGCAGAAATGTTTAGATAAGACAGAACATGTCAAAAGAACATCAACATGAATGCAAGACCGAAGGTTTCCCAGCAGAACATTGGCCAGCGCATCATACTGCCTCCACCGCCTCGCCTTCTTCCCATAAGGCATCCTGGTGCAATCGCTTCCGCCAATCTGAAATAAATCACTTTTCTTTGGGGACTATTTTGCATCACAATGCCCTCCCTGCATGAATTGGTTCAGTTTTAGGAAAAAAACTTCTCAAAACTCTGGTAAAAACCAAATCCCAGGAATCACACAGAGCATCCACAACTTTTTAATGGAATAACTTTGTGTGAGGAGCTTTTAGAGGCAGACGTCTGACTCCATTCACACCTCCGTAAACAATTCTGACTCAGTCAGTTTCTCTACAACAGGGTGTCTCACACAGCGACACACACACACACCCAGCCTAATGCTCATTTGGCCATTGGAGGTGGTTAGCATGGACACTCTGACCAGTCTGCAGCTAAAAAAGCCCCACAGCTGTAATATATAGTGTGTTCTGACCCCTTTCTATCAGATCTGGTATGAACTTTTTGAGTGTGTGCAAAAGGTTACTCCTGGTTCTACATGACTGACACTGACTTTTGTGATTAGATCACAATTAAAGTTATCTTCTGATGGCACTGTCATGTAGATAACACAACACCACTCCACAGTTAGAGACACACTTAGAGAATCATTATACCATCTTTTGATCAAACTTTAGCGTACTTTATATTTTCCAAGTATAATCTACCACTTGTCTTGTTAATTTACTCAGAGACTCTATGAGACAAGACACAACGCTGGATTTTTAGGTATTTTAACTTTCTTTTCTCCGGCATTCCTGTTTGCTGCCAAATAAAAACAAGGAATTTTCTATGTAATAGTCTTGAACTGAATTGGACCTCAAGTTACAGTGGATTTTAAGGTATTTTATGAGGGTCTCCTTTCTTAATATTTTTTCAGTTGCACATTATATTGAAAAACCACTAGGATGCCTGACCACCAACAGGGACTTCAAAGACACTGAATTCAAATACACAGACTTTAATATGGAGTTGTTCCTCCACTCTTCCTCTGAGTGTTTGTGGGAATTTGTGCCCATTCATTCTGTAGAGCATTTATGAGGTCAGGCACTGATTTTGGAAGAGGCTCTGTGCAGGTCTGTCAAGTTCTTCCAGACCGAACTCATCCAACCATGTCTTTTTGGACCTTTCTTTGTGCACTGGGGCAGTCAGGCTGGAGTAGAAAAGGGCCTTCCTCAAACTCCACAAAGTTGGAAGCATGACATTGTCCAAAATGTCTTGGTATGCCTCATTTTATACACCTATGGCAATGGCTATGATTGAAAAACACTTACATTCAATAATTAAGAGAGGCATACCAAAACTTTGCCATATAGTGTATGTTAGATGTGCCCCTGGACGAAGTAAGAACATTTATATGCAGTATTTTTGTAGGAAGAGACTGAATTGTGTCAATGACAAGGACAAGCTTTCAGGGACACTTGAAATGACAGATTAGGACATTCTTGTCGGTGACTTATGACTTATTATCAAAAGCTGTCTTTGTCAACCCGAAATCAGAAAGCATTTAAGATCTACGATCCAAAACAAAAACATTCAGATCATCTCCCATTCCCCAGCCAGGTCTGGACAGGGACAGCATTTCAGACCCCCTTATATGTTCTTCAGGGATCTTTCCAAACACCTCTCTAAACCAGGGGTGGGAAACTCCGGTCCTGGAGGGCCGGTATCCAGCACAGTTTGATGGCAGTTCTCCTCAAACACATTCACTAAACCTGACAATTAACTGATGAGGTGAACCAGGTGTTTCTGAGAAGGGAAATCACCAAAACATGCTGGACCACGGCCCTACAGGACCGGAGTTGCCCATCCCGGCTCTAAATACGTCTTTCTGTAAGGGTAAGTCAAAAGCAGGGTGGAAAGTGTGAACAGCTCCCTACCTCCAGCACCCCTGCTCCTCTTCCAGATCTTCAACACCAAGCACAGAGACAGAGACTCAAACCGGATCTTCCGCCCCTCCTCTTAAACAGCCTCCTTCCAGTCATGCAGAGGCAGGAGAAATATCTATCAACGTCCAGACCGAATCCCAGGGCTTAAACACTGAGCCACCGCAGTTAACTTTCATTCCCGAGAGACAAATCAGGAGAATAAACAAAAAGGGCCTCAAACAGCTGAGCGGATTGTTCGTTCCTGGACTTTACATGATCTGCGCACCACGTGGATCCACCTCCTATCACATCTGCTGTAGTGTTGTGTGGGGACATGAGCTACAGATCAGGCGAAATTATTGGCAGCAGACAGGAAGAGGGAGAATAAACCAACATAAATACACGATATGGACAGAAGTATTGGGACGCCTGACCATCACATCAACAGGGACTTCAATGACATTGCATTCAAATACATAGACCTTAATATGAAGTCGGTCCCTGACCTTTGTGGAAGCATGGCGTTGTCCAAAATGCCTTGGTATGCTGAAGTATTATGATTGTCCCTCACTGGAAGTAGAGGGCCTATCCCTAACCAATTTCCAATACTGTTCCAATACTTTTGTTCATATAGTGTAAGTGAGGATGCAGTGGGTCTTCAGTTGTCTTTATCACTGCTGTAGCTGGACAAGACAAACCAGACTGATATGTAATAAAATATGACGTTTGTGTTTTTAAAAAGAAAGTATGTTAGGATTTTTGGTGTGAATGTGATACGACTGTATCTAGAGGAATCTTTAAAGGTCTACAGACACAGGCCTTGTGTGTTTAAAACATGTTTTTAAGATAGCAGACTATTTAATTGACCTCAGTTTTAGACTGAATCTGCTGAAATCAGGCAGACGCTTCAGGAGTATTATGACCAGAACAGAGAGGTTCAGGAGGAGCTTCTATGCACAGGTCATAATACTCCTTAACAAAGACATCTCAAAACATTCATTAAAACACAAATTGAATTCTCTACCTCAATGTATCTTACAATTTATGTCTATATATATCAACAGCAACTATCACACTGCACTTAACAGTAGTCTATTCTGTACATCTGCACTTCAGATCTTGTTTACACTTGTTTAGTTGAATAGCTTTTTTCTACATATTTTTATTACTTAGTTCTGGCCTTCAATTTTCTCTTTCATTTACTGTAACTGTATTGCACAGTCTCACAGACGTCTCAGGGGCACATATGAGCATAAGTTGTACTTGTGTAACTCTGTATGTGACAAATAATGCTTGAAGATTCTTGAAACTTGAATCAAAAATAATTGTTTTGAATCTCCAAAACAAGTTACATTAATCAGATATCTGCAAACAGTCTTAATGTTTACAGCTTTATAAAGTACCCTTTATCTCTCTTGTCATGTACTGGTTAGTCTTGTTTTTCATGTTCTCATTTTTTCATTATAACACAATTATTATTCATTTATTAATCTATTTCATGTCTCTGCTCATATGACAAAGGTTGATGGACAAAAGTTTACCAGCAATGATAATAGAGGAAATCAATAAGAAAACCCATAAAATACATTAAAATAGGACCAGAAAGAGTATATTTATTCCAACCCCACTTTAGCTTTATACTGTTAATTGCAAGGCAGACAGACCAACATCAGTCATGCTTTCACATCCACAAATGTTATCACCAAGAGAAACAATGTCTTTGGAGGCTTGTGTGTGACAATTTAATAACACTGTTGGTAAGGTGGAGTAAAAGTGTCCAATATAACCATTTAACAGTTTAGATACAGTGCAAGACTACACTGGAAAACCAGAATGATCTTGGACAGCTGATTATACTTGGGCTAAAGAGAAAATTACACAGTTTGAAAACTATGAATTGAAACCACAAACATGTCAAAAATGATCATGAAAATATTTTTATTTGACCCACATCAGCTCTTATCTCCCTTTTAGCATATTCTTGTGTCCAAGCTCTTTATTCGTCTGATGCTCCACCCACATTAACAGCAGGGACTTCTCCAGTGTGAATGTGCTGGTGTCTTTGGAGATTACTCAGTTGATAAAAACATTTCCCACAGTCCGAGCAGTGATACGGTTTCACTCCTGTGTGAATGCGTTGGTGTGTTTTTAGACTACTCAGCTGGTTAAAATTCTTGCCACACTCTGAGCACTGATATGGTTTTTCGCCTGTGTGAACGCGCTGGTGTAGGTGAAGATTACTCTTTCGGTTAAAACTCTTCCCGCAGTCCACGCAGGGATACGGTTTCTCTCCTGTGTGAATGCGCTGATGCTCCCGGAGATTACTCCTTCGATTAAAACTCTTCCCACAGGCCAGGCAGTAATACGATTTCCCTTCATTGTGAATGCGCTGATGTGTTTGGAAGCTACGCTTTCCATTAACACTCCTCCCATACTCTGCACAGGGATACGGTTTCTCTCCTGTGTGACTGCGCTGGTGTTTTTGGAGATTACTCTGTTGGTTAAAACTCTTCCCACAGTCCGAGCACTGGTAAGGTTTCTCTCCGGTGTGAATGCGCTGGTGTGTTTGGAGATTACTTTGCTGATTAAAACTCCTCCCACAGTCCGAACACTGGTATGGCTTTTCTCCTGTGTGAATGCGCAGGTGTGTTTGGAAGTTACTCTGTCGAGTAAAACTCTTCCCACACTCTGAGCAGTAATACGGTTTCTCTCCTGTGTGGATGTGCTGGTGCTGCTGGAGACTACCTGACTGGTTGAAACTCTTCCCGCACTCTGAGCACTGATAGGGTTTCTTTCCTGTATGAAGACGCTGGTGTCGCTGGAGACTACTTTGACGGTTAAAACTCTTCCCACACTCCACGCACTGATGTGGTTTCTTGCCACTGTGAATGATCTGGTGACTTTGGAGGTTACTTTGATTACTGAAGCTCTTCCCGCAGTCTGAACAGTGATACGGTTTCACTCCTGTGTGAATCCGCTGGTGTGTTCTTAGACTTCTCAGTTGGTTAAAACTCTTCCCACACTCTGAGCAGCAAAATGGTTTGTCTCCAGTGTGAATGCGCTGATGTTGCTGGAAATTACTCTGATGATTAAAACACTTCCCACACGCTAAACAGTGAAATGGTTTCTCACCTGAGTGAATGACCTGGTGTCTTTGAAGATTACTCAGTCGATTAAAACTTTTCCCACAAACTGAGCAAGGATACTTTCCTTCTTGGTCTATATTGTTCTGCATTCGTCCACAAGACGTTCGCTGAGGACTGGCGCTTCCTCTGGACTCCATATGCTTATAGTTTCTTATCTCCCCTAGTCTCAGCAGATTAACATACTTTTTTTGGTGATCTTCTGATGAGTTTCAAGTTAAATCAGGAGAAGAAAACTTCTGGAAGAAAAGGGAAAAGATAAAAATGACAATTCTAGCAACCACCACACATTGCTTGTTAGGTAAATATGCATTTAGATGTATTCATTCTCTACTCCCTCGATATGTAAGTTAGCGATATCAAATGAGGCTGTTAGCGAAACATGTCCGTTATTAATTCCTTTCTCCTTTAAAACATTTTTCCATCAATTTCAAACACACTAATTAGCCAAAACATCAAAGCCACTAACAGGTGAAGTGAAGAACACTGATTTGGTCACAGCTGCACCTGTGGAGGGGTGGAGTATATTAGGTAACGAGTAAACCATTAGTTCTTGTTGGCGTGTTGAAAGCAGGAAAACCGGTCGAGCATAAGGATCTAGGACACTTTGAGGAGGACGAAACTGTGATAGCTAGACAACTGGGTCAGAGCATTTCTAAAACAGCAGACCTTGTGGGGTGTTCCCAGTATGCTGTGGTCAGTATCTATCAAAGTGCTCTAAGGAAGGAAAGTAGCAAACTGCTGACAGGAGCATAGGTGCTGGTCTGGTCCAGTCCCACAGAAGAGCTGCAAATTGCTGAACAAATTCATGTTGGCTCTGATAGAAAAGGATTGAAATCAATGATGCTGTGCCCCCTGCTGTATATGGGTAAGCATAGCTGCAGACAGAGTGCCCATGCTGACCCCTGTGCCTACAATGGGCATGTGGTCTTCAGAACTGGACCATGCAGCGATGATAGAATCTGCTTAATTAACGATGCAGTTTCAATGTTAAAGATGGTTTCTACTTTTCTGTGCATCCTGAATCAGAAGTAAAATTAAATGTTTGCTGTTAAAAATTGCATATATATATA
>JBBPCX010053828.1:2500-14583 GCA_037974365.1 Hydrocynus forskahlii | reverse complement strand
CACACACACACACACACACACACACACTCACACACACTCACACACACTCTTTCCCTCAGTGAGAGAAGGGGCAGCTACATTTAGAGAGCTTGTGCTCATGTGGAATTCAAAAATGTTCAGTAACTGGATAAAGAGAGAGAGACAGAGAGAGAGAGAGAAGGAGAGATGGAGAGAGAGAGAAAGAGAGAGAGAGAGAGAGAAAAGGAGAGATGGAGAGAGAGAGAGAGAAAGAGAGCGAGAGAGAGAAAGAGAGCGAGAGATGTGAGGAATCAGTGTTTAAAAGTCAGAAGTAGATCTCCAACATACTATACGTGCTGCTAAAATGTTCTTATTTCAGCCCTGCTGCATTACAGTCAAGCTGAAACCAAACCTCTTTAATCTGGTCAGTTTCTAGTCACATTCAGTGTGATTCATCATATCATATCAAAGCCTGAATTCCTAATGTTTCCATCAAATTGTAACGATGGGACTTTGGACTTTGGCCCTAGTTTGATGGAATGGTGTAAAACAGTCTAGAGTTGCTCTTTCTCTCAGCGCGCCGCTGCTCGGCCGCTCTCCAGAGCCCCTTCCTCTGCGGGTTTTCCCCACCCACTTGTGGGCGGAGACTATCCTGGAAGTTCTCCCGGGTTCAGAGATCTTGTGTTTTTTATGTTTGTTTCTAAGACCTAAAATAAAATAAATTTGTTTTTAAAACCCCAGTAGTGGTTATTATCATTTTACATGTTTTTGAATTACAACAACTTTGATCCTGTGAGACACAGGAACACCAAACAAAGCTCAGGATGATGCCTGACAATTTACAGTGCCACGTGCATTCTAAGGGTTAATCAATATTCTGGTGTCTTGAGTAGTATGAGGCGCACAGTGAATATCGCTGTCACCTTAAAGCAAGAAAGTCCTGAGTTCAATTCTCTGCCAGGGCTTTTCTGGAGTTTTCAGAAGTGCCTGCCAGGTGCTCTGGTTTCCTCCCATGATGCTGATATTGTCCCTAGATGCGAGCGTGTATGCCTTTTACACTATGACCACTGGGATGGGCTCCAGCACCCCCCACCTTCCTGGTTAAGGATAAGCAGTTCAGATAATGAATGTATGGATATTATGTTTCACTGGTCAGCTGGTGCCCTGGTGGTTAGGAAGTTGCCCCTGTGATTGGAGGGTTGTGGGTTTGAATCCCAGGACTGGCAATAACACCCTTGGGGCACTCTTCAGCCACACAATGTGGTTAAATGGAGATGACAAATTTAACCCTGATCAGTTTAGTTTTTTTTACCTCTCCCTCCAACCACATCAAAATGTAAAGTGCCATTTTGTCACCAGCACCATTGTGAAAAGCCCTGAACAGCAGTGTATGGGGACGGTACCTTGCTCAAGGGTACCTCAGTGGTGCCACTAGCAGTCCTAGGATTTGAACTCACAACCCCCTAATAGCACGGGCAACTCCAGGCCCCCAGCAGGTGCTATAACCTCTCTCCTCTTCTCCTTTGGCAGGTCGGTCGCGGAGGCCACTGAGGTTGACCTGAACATGCGTGTGGGTTTACACACGGGACGCGTGCTGTGTGGAGTTCTGGGGCTCCGGAAGTGGCAGTACGACGTCTGGTCCAATGATGTCACCCTGGCCAATGTCATGGAGGCAGGGGGACTGCCTGGGTGAGAGCGTCACCCACTGCAAAATGTTCTGCAAAATATCGTTTAACCCTCACTCTCCGTGCTGTTGGTGCCTGATGCTGCTAACCAAATGATCCTCATTCAGGAAAAGTAGTTTTTAAAAATTAAATGTATCTGAATATTGTTAAAGTCACAGACTGTGATCCTCAGCCTCTAATTGGTTACAGACTGTGATCCTCAGCCTCTAATTGGTTACAGACTGTGATCCTCAACCTCTCATTGGTTATAGACTGTGATCTTCAGTCTCTGATTGGTTACAGACTGTGATCCTCAGCATCTGATTGGTTACAGACTGTGATCCTCAACCTCTCATTGGTTACAGACTGTGATCCTCAACCTCTCATTGGTTACAGACTGTGATCTTCAGCTCTGATAGGCTGTAGAGTGTGACCCTTAACCTTTGATTGGTTGCTGACTATGATCCTCAGTTCTGGTTGCGGACAGAGACTTTTGATTGGCTATAGCCTCCTGAGAACCAAAGAAAAAAAGTTTCTTACAGTTTCATTTTTTGTGTGATTTCCTATATATTTGGGCCTAAAAAACACCTTACAATTTAAATTTCTTTGAATATATTTTTTATTTTAATTTTACAGCATGACCACTGCAGAGGACAACAGGACGACTTCCGTGTGAAAATAGAACTGAATTTAGAAAATAGAACTGAATGTTCTAAAATGATATTAACCCAAGAACACATTCAATTTGATCAAAACAATACAATTCTGTATCACTCTTCTGTTGCTTGTTGTGTGCAAGGACAACAAAACATGTATTTAGTTCAACAGTGAATTAATAAGTCATGGAACATAAGTAGTTCTGCATTTCTTCTTCCTCTGGATATTTTAGCTGTGATAGTCCTGGAAGCACACCACCACTGGGTTCCTGAGCAAGACCTTTAACCCTGAGTTGCTCCAGGGAGGCTGCCCCCTGTAGTTAGGGAATGGAAGTCGCTCTGGATAAAAGCATCTGATAAATGCCATAAATGATCGGTTACAGACTGTGATCCTCAGCCTTTGATTATCTACAGACTGGCTGCAGACTTTAATATCCAATCTCTGACTGATTACAGACTGAGATCCTCAATTTCTGATTGGTTATGGACTGTGATTTTCAACCACAGGTTTTAATCCTTCGTTCTGATTGGTTGCTACTGTGATCCTTAGCCCTGATTTTCTGTGCACTGAGGTCCTCAGTTCTGATTGATTACGGGCTGTAATACTCAGCTCTGATTGGTTACAAACTGTGATCTTCACCTCTAATAGGTAGCAGAATGTGACCCTCGGCCTCTGATTGGTTACAGACTGTGATCCTCAGCTCTGATTGGTTGCAGAATGTGATCTTCAGCTCTGATTGGCTGCAGACTGTGATACTGACCTCTGATTGGTTTAAGACAGTGCTTTTTTCTTTCCTCCAACAGAAAAGTACATATCACACGGTCGACTCTGGAGTGCCTGAACGGGGACTATGAGGTGGAGCCAGGAAACGGACAAGAGAGGAATGCCTTCCTGCAGAAACACAACATCGAAACCTACTTTATTGTGCCATCACATCGGAGGAAGGTGCGTGTGTATAAATTTATCTCAGCATTTATTTCTCTGATTGGTGATCTTCAGCTCTTACTGGTTGCAGACTGTGATCCTCACCTTTGATTGGTCCAGAGTCCAATGGCTTTATTTTACCAGGTTGAGGAACTAATAACAGTTCCAGGCCCCAGTGCACTGTCTGGTGGAAAAACACTATTACATGTAACTTGACTTTTCGTACATTCTGTGAAGAGAGCCTTTCTTATCGACTTGCTTGTTCATGGTTGACTAAACTAGCTAATCCTCTTAGCGTGAATTCTACTGTAAGAAAATCAGCAAAAGAGAAACGAGAGGCAGAAACCATTTCAGCAAGCAAGTTTAAACACTGCTCTCATAACTCCTATTAGCAACTCTTTCAAAGAAATCTCTCAAAATGGCTAAAAGTAAAGGGATGTAAATAAGGACCTTTTTCTGTTTGTTTTGCAAAAATGCCTTCTGGAGTTCTTTAATTATCAGCAACATTCACGTTTTGAGGTGAAGTATTCCTATAAAGACAAATCAGCTCCGCTAATGCTGCTAATAATAAAGACAGATGAAAGCTAGCAAAACTAGTTAGCATGCCTGAGCTGGCTGTAAGTTTCTTATCATTGCTAGCCATGCTAACATTATTTAGAATAATGTGCTAATTCACTTCTTCTGCTCTCAGATCTTCCCCGGGCTCATCCTTTCGGACATCAAGCCTGCCAAAAAGATGAAGTTCAAAACGGTGTGCTACCTGCTGGTGCAGCTAATGCACTGCCGCAAGATGTTCAAAGCTGAGATCCCCTTCTCCAACGTCATGAACTGCGAGGACGGGGACAAGGTGTGTATCTGTGTACGGCTCTGTGTTCTTCTTTTGAACAGAAGCTGCAGGTTTTATTATTCTAAAATCACCAGTGGAAAAGCTGCAGTGTTAAATGTTCACTCTATCAGACTTGGATTGACAGGCGGTGGTGTTGGGGGACTTCTGGTGATGAAGTACAAACAACACCAGAAGTGTTAAATGCCCAAAAGTGTTACTTATGAATAACACTAGTGTGTGTGCACCATTGTACTGGCAGTACATTTGTCCTGGCAGCAGAGATGTTTACTTCCACTTAGGCCTGTCACTTTTATTACATAATCGCCTGATGGCAGCTATTGGAGATGATCACAATTATTCAAATAGAATAATTAAATTATTTGACAAGGTCGTTAGCTTTTATAGTCATTTGTTGTCTGTGTGGCATGAAAAATAATTGTTGCAGTGGTGAGTAAAATATTTTTATTAGTGACATTTTTAGAGGGCAGCGGTGAGTAATGTTTGTTTTTTTATGTTTGTTAGTTACGGAGGGTGGCAGGGAATAGTGTTTATTTGTGGCCTGTCATTTTTGTTACATGATCACCTGATGGCAACTATTTGAGATTATCACAATTATTACTTAGTTATTTTACAAATTTGTTACCTTTTACAATTATATGTTGACAGCATGGTGTGAAATAATTGGTATTAAGTGGTAATAAGTGGTAAGTAAAATATGTTTGCAAGTTATGCCTTCAGAGGGCACCAGTGAGTAATGTTTGTTAATTTAATGTTAGTTAATGACACTGTTAGAGGCGAGCAGCAAATAATATTTTTAGTGGATGTTATAACTTTACAGAAATATTTGTTAGTTATACATTTGGAGGCCAGCATAGAGTAATGCTTGTTTATATGATGTTTGTTAATTACACCTTTAGAGGGAGACAGTGAGTGTGGTTTGTTTATTTGATATTTGTTAATAACACATTTAGAGGGCGACAGTGATGTTTGTCTATTTGATATTTGTGAAATACACCTTTAGAGGGCGACGGTGAGTGATATTTGTTTATTTGAGCTCAAGCTGTGCCTGTTGTCACTTGTGCTCCAAATTATCAACCGTTCATGAGCAAGTAACCAGCTAATTTACCTGCATTAATCTCAAACTTTAGCCCAAGGAATGAGCCAAAAAATTGTTATCTGCGGTTATTTTTATGACAATAAATTATCAGCTAAATCTGAATGATAATCAGAATCATTACAGTACACACACAAAAAAACAGGAGAATCCAGTGTAAAGACAGTAAACAAATAATTGGATTACTGTAAAATAAGATACAGTTTAAACACTGAAAAATCAAATGTGGTCTAGATATTCTCATTGAACTCCGAGACCACAGCTGTAGTGTGAGGTGTGTGTTTTGTACATGAGCACTCATAGTTACAGTTCTCTCTCTCTCTCTCTCTCTCTCTCTCACACACACACACACACACACACACACAATCACAGAAGTGTGTTTCCATTCTCACCGTTCCAGTTCATCCGTTGTTTTCTCTGGCTCCTGCCTCCCCAGTGTGATGTCTCTCAGCGAGACACATCCGGCCTGTTCTCTTTCACAATCCTCCTCTCTCTCTCTCTCTCGCTCTCTCTCTCTCTCTCTTTCCCACTCTCTCTCTTTTTCTCTCTCTCTCTCTCTCTCTCTCTCTCTCTCTCTCTCTCTCTCCCTCCTGCTGCTGTGGATGACCTTTTCAGCGTGTATTGTTTTTTTCTCTCTGACTGATTCAGAGACATGCTCTGATGTTTTTTTTCTCCGTATTGATTGCGGAGGCTTCCTGATGTGGAGGAAGAAGGGTTCTCCTTTATTTTTAGACGCTCTTTCCTCAAGCCGATGCGTTTAGATTCGGCTGCTCTTTTGAGGGAAAAGCATCCGTCAGTGTCAGCATTCTCCAATCAGCTTGGTGAGGAGTGTCAGAGTGGGGTTTTAATTATGATATGTTAGGAGATTGCCTGAAGTGTCTTTTAGTTAGTTCCAGCATTTTGGTTTGAAATTGTACTGAATACACACAGTTTTATGCAGTAGTGCAATACTTACAACAAAAACTACACATTCTTGGGGTTGAATGTAAAAATAACATAAAATGTGACCTGTAAAAAAACTGAAATTCTTATGCACAAATGTGCAAATATATGCCAGTGTAGCATTTGGAGCCTTGCTCAAAGACCCTTACTGGTGTGGAGTGGTGTGTCTTGCCTGGATGTGGAGTCAAATGTCGAGTTATTGTCACTTAGAAAACCACTAAAACATATGATTTGACCAAGGGTGTTAAAACATCTTTGTCAGCAGCTGGATCATTTTTTGCCAGACATACAATTTTGCGCTCTTGGCTACAGGATTCGAACTAACAACCTCCCGACAATGGCCAATGTCTTGCAGTGTCATTTAGAAAACCCTCACTTTTAGATAAAATAAGACAAGTCAAGACAACCCTTTATTTATCCCATGGGTGGGAAATTGTGGTTGAGAGTTACAGATTTATAACTTAGAATTTTATTTTGGCCAAAAATGTGGGCATGCTATACTGAATATTATCAACTGATTGATTCTAACATTCCAAAATCTTTACAGATACCACAGTCCTACTTTACGTTACTGCCTCAGTTTAATTCCCATAGCATTCAGTGTGTCAGTTTTGTGTAGATCAGATATGTGCTGCTGGCCTGGACCAGATTCCCAAAGCAGCCAATGGAGTGTTCAGATTTCGGTCCGGGATAGATGAGAAGACACTGGGTGATGGGATAGCTTCTGAAAGCCAGGGGCCTGGAGCCGACGCCTGAGCTGCCAGGCTCTGACTCTCCTCCTCTTGAGCGGCAGAGGTGGCGGAACGGAGTGTATTCACGCATGTGTAGCGGACATCTGTCGTCTACTGCCCAGGTCAAGACAGCTCAGCTCATGACCACTCCAGACCACTCTCACACAGAACCTCTCTGTAGGTTAGAGCTGTAGTGCTGTGTATTTCATTTTATTTTATTTATGTTCTTTCAGGCCCCACACTGGCACAGTGGGTAGCACTGCTGCCTCACACCTCCAGGGTTGGGGCTTTGAATCCGGGTCCTGGTCATGTGTGTGTGTGTGTGTGTGTGTGTGTGTGTGTGTGTGTGTGGTATCCATGACCAGTGTTGTGCATGAACGTGTTCATTGAACACGTTCCTATTTTTCCTGAACGCTGAAGTCGGTTTACAAATTATGAACGTAACTGTGAGTGATGTTCACTCTCGCGAGACTGAACGCAGTTCACGTAATGGGAAGTTCGGCTCTTTTCAGAGAGTCGGCTCTAGTGGCACGGCTCCCAAAGAAGAGCCGGCTCCCAAATGGCTCTTAGATTATCAACTGTAGCCTCATATTTTAGCCTAACTCGGGAAATATGAATGCTTTGTGTGTTGATAAAAAAGTGGGTAGCGCCTCTCACTCGCTGGGAGTCGGCTCTTCTGATTCACTACAAAGAATCGTCTCTTAGTAGCAGGCTAGCACAAGAGCAGCCTCGGCAGAAATACATGGGAAATAAGCTTATAAATGGAAAGTATTTATGTTTAGTACAGCTAAATACTGTATGTTTGAGTTTTAGAGTTGTACATTTTCACTAATTTGATATGGTGTTAAAAAAAGACAACGGCTGTTTATTTTTAGTTATGTTCTTTTATGAGTACTTTAAAAGATATTTTTTCCACTTTCACCATAACATGATGTGTTCCTTAAGTGGTAATATCAATTCTCAACCTCAAAATTGGTTTTTAATGTAACTTACGTCTGTGATTGTTCAGTCATATGACAGATTGAAGGAGAAGATTGAAGGAGGTTCAGATAGAAGGACGCTGTGTTGAAAATACTAAAAAATAAACAAAAAAAACCAAACATGAACTAGTTCATTTTTGAGCTGTGAACTTTGTTCAAAATGTAAAAAAATGAACTATGAACGTGAACTAATTTTTATTTGAATGAACTGTATTTTGAACTAGTTCTTTTTCAGTGTGAACTGGCACAACACTGCTCGTGACCCTAGTAAGGATGAAACAGTTACAGAAAATGAAAGAATGTTGTTTAATTCAATGTTTTTTCCCAAGTTTTTTAGTTCATTTTTGTTTTCGTATCATACAGCACTTTGGTGAACATGAACTGTTCTTGAACTGTACTCCATAAACATACTTACTGAGGTACCAAGATTCGTCCACGTTAACCGCATGTCGTCATGTGCATGGTGGTCAGTGCTACAGTGATATTATTTATAGATTTAAAGATTCTTTATTTATCACGTGTCGGCCCATAAGACTGTGCAACAAAGTTATCAAATAATTTATATAAAATCAAATTAAGGTAATTAGATGTAAAGAAAAAGGAATATTCCAACTAATCAGGAAATGTGAGGTGCAGTAAGTGTATTATTTCTTGCAAACACAGATTTTCGCCTAAACAGTGCTATGCTTAGCAAACTGGTGGACTGGTTTGCTATCAGACCAGGATAAGCTAGTGTTAGATATTTTACTGAAACAAACTGGGGTTGGCTTGATCAGGCAAGTGTCTAAAGCACACGCGTGGCTCTTTAATGGAAGCTGTGAGAGGCATTACTAGGATCTTATGGGCCCCAGGACTCTCTAAATTATTCAGTTATTTCACTTAAAAAACAAAATAATCAGGTTGCCTTAATATTATGAGTAAATCAAACTTAAAGAGGTAGTTTAAAGATGGGCAGCTAGACGTTAGAGAGTTGCCCCTGCAATCAGAGGCCAATAGGTTCCAATCCCAGAACTGCTAGTGGCACCACTGAGGTACCCTTGAGCAAGGCACCGTCCCCACACTCTGCTCCCCGGGGGCCCCTCTTTGGCAGCAGCCCCCTGCTTCACTTGGTGAATGGGTTGTATGCAGAGAGTGAATTTCACACTGTTCACACTGTGTGCTGTGGTGTGTTCATGTATGACAAATTTACACTTTACAGTTAGAATGTTGCTCTAAGCTTATGTCCAGATTTTATAGGACCCTGCCTTAAACATGCCACCACCATACTTCACAGTGGACATTTTACACTTGTCCAATCTGTTTCATGTTCTGTGTATGTATTTATTTTCAGTTCAGTTTACCCAAAATGATAAAACAACCAGTTTACTCCCATTTTAGAATTCATTCATTCATTGATTCATTTCTGTAGCCACTTTATCCTTACTGGGGTCGTGGGAACCCGGAATCTATCCCGGGGTCTACGGGCACGAGGCAGGGACTCACCCTGGGTGGGGCGCCAGCCCACTGCAGGGTGCATTTTAAAATGATGACATCAAATAATATTTTAAAGTGTGCTACATTTACAAACCACTTTCAGTGAATAAAAAAATAGTAACAAAATGTGCTTGTTTACTCACTATTGAAACATCTCAAACAAGCCGATGTTCTCAAGACATGCCAAACTAAAGAATATTTATAAGTAATGAAGGACCCTGTTACTGTGAAAGTGATAGCTTGTGAATTTGACCGTGATAAAAAAATATCAGGATAGTCTGTATAGTGTTGATAGAAACTAAGGTGAGGAATGTTGTGAATCGAGGGTGTTCAGTTGTGTCAGTATCTCTATGAGAAGCCTATTAAAGATTTTAGGGGGCTGGGACAGCCCCCACCACCACCCAGCTTGAATATCATGGGCCTCGGTGTTGTTGCCCCCTCTACACTAGCAGTAGTTACGTCACTGGTAAAGTGAGTTTTTATGTAGTTAGCTCTGGGCATCGCTCCACACATCAGGGCGATAAAAAAAATCTGGAAAGCATCTGAAAGCCTGCATATGTTGCATTTCCCCGCTCAAACACACCTTATGCCCATCTGGAAGGGGTTTCACTTGCTATTTTCACTTGTTTCATACTGTTTTATATGGTTATCCTGTTTATACTGGTTATACTGGCTATACTGGTCATACTTCTTGCACATTTTTTCAACTGCACATTTTATTTTACTTAAATTTATATACAATTCACAGAGAACTGTCCACACACTCAGGACAGGTTAAATCTCACCCTTACTCTATTCTGTATTTCTTATTTGCACTGTTATGTTTGCTTTACAATGTCTTATGCCTGTGGCTCCATATGTACACTGTGGAACCTGAGCTTCTCCATTCCGTCTCTCTGTAGACCGTATATGGCTGAGATGACAATAAAGTTCACTTTGACTTTTCCAATCTGCTGATTTGCTCAATCTCATACTTCAGGGTTGGATAAACACTTAAGAAAGTTATTATTATTTTCAGTCTGGAAGGTTTACATCCCCTTTCCACTTTGTTGTTGCATTGTTATACAGACTACTTATTGTCTCAGATTTACATCCCATTCACACCACTGTCACACTGCTATATGGTCCATTTATTGTATTGTTCCTGTCATTTCTTGCATTTTGTTCAATACTGTAACTGCCTCCTGTGCAATAATCAAACATATTATTCTTATGGTGCAACACTGATGCACCATAAGAATGGGAGGTTTATACCTATTCGCACTTCACTGTTACACCACTGATACACTGTAGCGATGTCTGTTTGGTGTTTAGTGTCTGTTGTAACTTGCACTCTGTCGAATGTTGTTGTTTGTTGCAGCGTGATCCATGGAGAAACATCTCATCGCGCTGTGTGTGTGTGTGTGTTCACAGCGTCTGATGACAGTAAAGTGACTAAAATGTTTGGGCGTCAGCTTGAGCGGGTTGGGAACTACCCAAGAGATGAAAGTAATGTCCTGTTATGCACTGTTCGACAATATTTCAGATCTTCGTGTCCCATCTGTGTTTCCTCCGCAGAGGAGGGTGCTCCGCTCGGCTCCGGAGAAGTTGCGCAACCGGACCTCTGTGGCTGCCAACGTGACCCAGAGCAGCCCGGGCACGCGCGTCAACCGCTACATCGGCCGCCTGATCGAGGCCCGGCAGACTGAGTCTGACACGGCCGACCTGCACTTCCTCACGCTCATGTACAAGTGCTCGGAGCGCGAGAAGCGGGTGAGCTGGACCAGCTTAAACTTAATGCTAGTCTGATTTCCAGCCATTTTAACCCTCACATTGATTGTTTTACCATGTTTTGAAGCCATTTAATGGATGGATCAGGCACGCAGAGGTGGTGGTGGCCTAGTGGGTAGGATTCTTGCCTCTGGGCCAAGAGGTCATGGGTTCAAATCCTACCTTCAGCAAACCACCGTTGGGTTCCTGAGCAAAACCCTTAAGTCCAGGGAGACTGCCCCCTGCAGTTAGGGAATGGAAGTCGCTTTGGATAAAAGTGTCTGCTAAATGCCGTAAATGTGTTTATTCTCTCTTTCCAGTATCATCACCTGCATGATGAATACTTCACCGGAGCAGTGGTGCTCTCTCTAATCCTAGCTGCCTTGTTTGGCCTTGTCTATCTTCTCATCTTGCCGCAGTAAATATGATTCCTAAACTTCCTCCTTGCAAGCTTGCTCATGCTAATGCTAATCTACAATGCCAAATCTAATCTTTAATCTGTGTATTTTCGATGCAGATTTATGATTGATTTTATTTTGTAAAGCAGATTTTAGATGTTAAAAGTTTCTCATTTTAATTCAAGTTTTCAAATTTATGTCAGTTTTAGTTTTCACGTTTAGTTTAAGTGTTTCTTTCCCGGATTCTCACTGTCCTCTCTTTCTCCGTCTTCTCGTTCTCTCTTCTCCTGTCTTCCTCTCAGGGGGACAGTAGTGTTGGTGCTGCTGGTTTTCTGCATCTGTTTCCTTGTAGCCTGTGTCATGTATCTTCATGTCACTAGAGTACAGGTAAACCTCCGTGAAATGATCATGCTGACGTTCTGATGTTTCTATTGGTTCTATTTGCAATCAGCTAATTCTTTTATCAACCCTTTGGTGCAAGCTGGTGTTATGATTTTAGCATCATCAAACCAAACCAAACCTACAAAAACATGGTTTCAACATTTTCAACTGACTATAATGAACTCACTCCTAAATCTTCTGAACTGCAAGAATTGCAGCTTTTTAGTCATTGATTAAAAGGGACGACAACAAAACTACGATGAAAACAAAACCAAGTTTAGACCTG
>JBBPCX010053809.1:0-14583 GCA_037974365.1 Hydrocynus forskahlii | reverse complement strand
GAGAGAGAGAGAGAGAGAGAGAGAGAGAGAGAGAGAGAGAGAGAGAGAGAGAGAGAGAGAGAGAGAGAGAGAGGGATAAGTTCCGACTCAGCAAATTTTCTTAATTGAAACGTAGAGGGGGGTGGTGACAGGTAAAGGTCAAACCCACAAACCTATTCACTGTTCACTGCGCAAAAGAACTTTGCGAAAAGAATGCAGAACCACACATTGGGATAGTAAAAAAAATGCATTAGGTAAAGGAATAGTCCAGGAAAAAAGGCAAATTTACATAGTACAACCTTTAACATAAATGTGGTTGATCAGTCAACACAGTTTGAAGTGGACAAAATATACATAAGTATGCACCATAATGCAAGCTTCATGAAGGCCATTGCTTCTGTTTTAAGCTATGTGATGTATTTTGTGCATTTAGCATGATATACAGTGTCAGAAACCATTGGAACAAGACTGTGTGACTGCAAATAATACAATATCCGGTCTCTTGATTTCAAAATGATAACATGTAATGGATATTATCAAACAAATCATACAGGATGTTCTCATAGACTCACAAACATCACATGCTGTATGTGGTCGATGCAAATAGAGATATCCTTTATATGGGCTTTGGGTATGAATGCAGATATTCCATACGTAGTACATAAATTAATGCAAGATTTAAAGACACTGCGCTGATGCAACTGCTTAAAGCGTGGCTTAGTCAGATGCTTCATAAACCACAGAAATGAGAAAAACGCGGTATCTAAGTACACACCGAACCCATTCAAACCTTTGGCTTTTTTTCTTTTCAACTTGTTTGGCAAACCCTGACCACAATCCAATTGAAATCACTTCATTGGCAAAGTTATCAGGCTGTGCTGCCAGCGTGTCTACACATCGGAGCGGCGCGATAAGGACAAAGCATCTTAATCCAACCATAAAACCTTTTTTATTTGCATGAACCCATTGTTTTCCTGCACGGGGAGATAAAACTCTGTAGATAAACACACTGAACAGCTCAAGAGTCAGAGGCGGGGCAGGGATCTTTCTTAATGTAGAAACATGGGATGGAAGACTTACAATGAGGACGCTGGCACAGGTTCAGAGAGAAGTCAGTAAAAAAAAAAAAAGAAAAAGAAAAATCAGATAAATAAATAAGAGCGCTGTGTATCTGATAGGCCGAACTCCACGTCCAGATCAAAGGCAAGGGGAGCCTGGCCTGCTGCACATGTTTGAGTTTAGCGCCCAAAGAACGCAATGCACCATTACCACTCACACGCTCTCCTTGGCCTAAAGGTTTAAGGCTGACCACGACCTGCTACACACACATCCACACACATCAACACACATATAACAGCGCACTTCTCTGCTGATACAATCTATGACTTCACTGGTATTAGTGGGAATGAGAATTACTTTCTTAACTGTGCTGGACTGGATAATGGCTTTAATTGTCCATGGGCTTCTATTGTGCCTGCTTTTCACATAATAGGCATGTTTCGTTTCTAAATGCACAATAAGAACAAGTGCAGCCCACAAAATCCTCACTTTGCCCAGTGTGGTCGATTTTAACTGAGTGCTGCTGCTGAAAAAGTAGGCTAGTACAATCCTGGCTGTTAAGCTCCCACAGGGCAAGCCTTAAGTAACGGGAAATTGACATTGTTTTTGTCCCTCGCACCAGAGTACCTCTGTGAAGATCTCATATTACGAACCACCATGCTTACTTAGTGTTAGCTCCCAGAATTATGAAGGATACAGCAAGGAGAAATGTAAAGTGACCATTCCTGTCATACATGAACACACCACAGCACACAATATGTGAATAGCACAAAATTCTTCCTCTGTATTTAACCCATTCATTAAGTGAAGCAGCAGGCAGCCAGGAACACAGCGCCCAGAGAGCAGTGTGTGGGGACGGTCCTTTGCTCAAGGGAACCTCAGATGTGCCACTGGCAGTTCCATGACTTTCTGATCACAGGGTGAACGCCCTAACCACTAGGCCACCAGCTGCACCAACACATAAAGCTGACACATCGGCAAAGATGGGATTCGAGCAGAGCACAACGGATTAGCAGCCAATCGCCTTAAACCCTCGGCCACCTCCTCTCATGTGGTGGACTCCAAGAGCCTTTGCATTCATTTTTTTTCCCCATAAGATAAAAGATACAAAAGTCTAGCAGTTTTGAAGTAAAATGGGATGTTGGTGCTATCATCCCACCACTCATATTTGTGGTGTGGGGGATGCCAGTGCCTCAGGACGCACTCCTGTATGTGATACCAACTGGCTCACTCTTTTCAATCAGGCTGTTGTTGTTAGGTCTGCTGGAGTCACTTTTTGCACTCTTCACATTCACATGTTGTTCTCTTGTAAACTACAATTATACTGTTTTTTGGCTTTTCAGTGTTGGAAGACTTGTGAGAAGTTCTGAGAGGAACGGCTGCCCACCCGTTCAGCTTTATCGACCATCGTCTGGGTTTCCTGCTCACCTTCGTTCTAGACCGATTTGACCACCACGGATCACCTGCATGTGCTGCCCACCCCCTACCAAAACTACTACTACTCCCACACTACAAACGAACCTACTGCTACTCAATACACTCCCAACTGATCCTACCACTGCTAACTGTAGACTCTACTTGTAATCAGTGGTTGCATTCTCCCACCTCTTATTGTTAGGCATCTCCATAGTCATACGCTTTTATTCTATTGTTATTCATTCTCTATTGTTATTCGGTGTCAACCAGAGGTGAACGAGTTTTGGTTCCTACCAAGGTTTCTTTCTCCAGCATTAGAGAGTTTTTCCTTGCCTCTGTAGCCCTTGGTTTGCTCCCTAGGGGCTTGAACTCAAGACGTACTGTTTAAATAAAATTTGTAACTTGTTATGAGTCTGCATAACAGAAATATGAGATTATATTTATGTTGGATTAACCATTTAAGAATCAACCCTTGATATGCAGGCCACCCCAACACTTTTCAGGAGACCAGCATTCATCACTCATCATTTGTTAATTTGCAAGGGAGCCGGAGCTGATTCTAGATGTGGCATGTGCATGTGGTGGTGTTGCTTCTCTACTTAAGCCCCTAAGAAGAAGCACTGCCAGTAAAGTAAGCCATGGTGAACTAAAAACATTATATCATAATCAACTATTTTTACATTGTTAGGAAGCAAGACTGCACTGGTGAGTTTAGCAGCAGCATACCAGGATGACCATGGAAAACAGTGGATGACCAAAGTGTATTTTCAATCACAAACAAATGTGAGGAGATCAAAACATGCGAGGATATGTCAAAGACTAGCATAAAGAGTTGACTATGCTAGCATAACCTCAGAAGGTTTACCACAAGATACAAGCCAGTGGTAAGCCTCAAGAACAGAAAGGGCAAGTTACACTTTGATGAAAGTACATAAAAAGCCCATAAAGAGCTGGGTCTAAGTCTTATGGGCAGATGAGAGGCAGACGAAGAGTGTTTTGGAAGAGTGACTGGAATAAAGAAAGTGTGGAGAATTAAAGGAACAGCTCATGATCTAAAACAAAACATCTAAACTATAAAACATGGTGCCACTTATGGCTGGCAGAGGAACAGGATCACTTGTTTTTAGGATGATGCGATGGCTAGTGAACAAAGGAGGATAAATTCTGAAATGAACAGAAGCAGCTAACCAGCTTGAATCCATCCAAATGCCTCAAAACTGACGTTAAGCAGGACAAGAAAGATGACGGCTTTCTTGAAAAAGTTCCTAAATGGCTCCTGATTTGGATGTGTGGTTCTATAGAACTGTTGTATAATGTGGTGGCTTTCTCAACTTTATAAAGATTCTTCACACACCTACACTGACATAATGGCATTTTAAAAGCCATTGAAAGGTTTACGCATTTAGTTTTTAAAGAGCGCATGAAGGGCCATAATGTAGAATGTATAGCCAAGACAATCACCCATCATGATCCACACTGAACATGGACATGGATTTTACCTGCTGAAAGCGAGATTGAAGACAAAAAGCCCCTGAAACAAGCAGGAAATGAAAATCTCTGCATTACAGGCCTGGCTGAGCACCAGCAGGGAAGAGAGCAAGCGTCTGGTGATGTCTGTGGTTCACATACTTCAAGGACTCCTGGCGCACTGCAGAAAACGCTACTTTGGCAAATGAAAGCATCTTAAATCTACTCAATATATTTAAGATTTCTCATTATGATTGATATAATAGGACTTGTTCAACCTCTTTCTAGTCATTTTCACTTATTTTGTGTAAGGTTAGGTATTGAAATGATTCTATGGCATTGGCAGATAATCTAATTCGTACTTAAAACCATGCTAAGTTTAACCCAGCAGTCATAGGTACAAAAGGCAGACCTCATGATTTTATTTAATATCTGCAATTTCCATAAACACTTTAAAAAGATACATCAAAATATGCATAAAATTGTGGATGGAAAGGACATTTCAGTAAAGCTATTTAAATTTGTGATTCAATAAATGTTTGCCAAATATGCTCCCCAACATTCAGGACCTTAGCCCACCCCAAATGTTTTGTCTGAACTGTACATTGTTTGCATTACTCTTTAGGAAAAAGTTATTTTTGAACTCTTAAGGCTACCACAAACCAAATGCATGTAAATAGAAAGAAATCAGACTACACATTTATTGAGACACGTCGGGGGTCTTATGATAAAGTTCTAACTAAATGTGCTGAATGTGGTACAACACCTTTAGAGGGCAGCACTGAGTAATGTTTGTTTATGTGAGCTTCAGTTAAGCGCTACAAAGCATTGATTGCTAGGAAGCTAGAATTCTAATTAAGAAATTTCATTTTCTGTAATCGCTTAATCCTTACTAGGGTCGCGGGTACCTGGAGCTTATACCGGTGTCAGTAGGTGCAATGCAGGGACTCAGCCTGGGTGGGGCGCCAGCCCATTTCAGGGCGCACACACACACACACACACACACACACACACACAACATATACTCACACACTCACACCTATGGTCAATTTATATTCACCTGACGCGCATGCCTTTGGCCTGTGGGAGAAACTGGAGACCCTGGAGGAAACCCACGCCACCACGAGGAGAACATGCAAACTCCACACACACAGGGCCAGGACAGCTTCAATAGTTATTAAATACAATTCAGATGTTACCCATAATTATGGAAACCTAGCTACCGTTAATAACAGTGGGACGCTGAGTAGGGACAACCCAACTTATACTGATGAGCATTGTTACTAATTCAGACCAATGACACACACTCTTCCGCACACACACACTAGAAACATGTCCATCATCGCTGAGATTCTGCACAGGCTGAAATGAGCAGCACTGCCAGAAACACTGAGGGACACACTCCAATTCTCTCTCTCTCTCTCTCTGTTTCCCTCTCTGTCAGCTATCTTCAATATCCAAAAACACTTCTGCCAAGAGTTGCAGCAGTTTCTAGGCAAGCAGCCCTCAGACTAAATCCCTGGCATGACTGACTGAAAAGGAGAAATAATAAAAATGAGAGAGTTTGCAGCGGGGGGGTGTTTGGCTCTCAGACACTCGAACCGCTCACACTCAATAAGGCCAGTGATGCTGAAAAAAAGCAAAAAAAAAATGTTTTAAGTACACTAAGAACTGCCCCTGAACCAAACAGAAAATCTTGTCTTTTTTCTTCATATTCGACTTTCGGGGGCTGTGACACATGAATAGAAAAACAGAAATGCCAGAGAGGAAAATATGATGTAATGAAATAGACTAGAGCACCACGGTGGCGTCCATTTTCTCTCGCAGAGCCGAGCTGAGCCGAGCGAACCTCGGGCGCCATTTTGTAAAACGATTCCCACATTACTAGCATTTCGTCCACGGAAGGGAAAAGTGTTCTTTAGCCCTACTTCACTGCTTAGTAACATTCTCCCAAAAACAAACTTGAGAAATAACGCAGCGGTGTGATGAATGGGCCTTAGTGGAAGCCCTGCTGCACACTTCTGCCCAAACCTTCCTACAAAACCTGTCTTCATCTCAGCACTCCTTTCTTCCTCCTTCAATTAACATTCTTCACTTTTGGAAAAAAAAAAAAGTCTCTCAAAACTCTCTCAAATGTAAAAGTGGGGTTGGCTTTCCAAACCAAAGCTCTAAGCACATCCTGTGTGTGTCTACAGGAAAGTTCCTGTGAAGTTAACATTCATGTTGTTCCTTTTTCTCCATTTCAAGTTATTTATTTATTTTTTCTGGTGAGAAATCGTTCATGGACTCGGCCCTTCAGATTTTTTTTTTTTTTTGGCAGACATTTCATGTGCAGAGGAGTTTGCTGTTGGCAGCCATTTTAGATCGCTCTTTCTGGCATCTCTCTCTCTCTCTCTCTCTCTCTCTCTCTCTCATCATCTAAGCAAGAACACAAAAAGTACAACTAACCCCGTGGTGGAGTGCCAGCATGCCCCTTTGCCAAGACGGAGAGGGAGAACAGTAAGATAGAGAGCAAGCTGGCAACATTCAGAAAGAGTGTGGATTCAGAAAGAGTGTGGAGGAGGCAATCTACAGAGAGTTAAAGAGAGAGAGAGAGAGAGAGAAAGAGAGAGAGAGAAACAGACAGACAGAGAGAGAGCGAGAGAGACAGAGAGAGATAGAGAGACAGAGAGACAGACAGAGAGAGAGAGAGACAGGGGAGAAAGTTTTCACTGTGGAAATGACCTAATGAGACAGGCATTCCTTTAGCTTAAGTCAGCTTCAGAGATGAGTAACGGCTAAATAACTTAAGGACACGTCACATGCTGTAGCTTCATTAAGCAAAATCCTAACTTGAGAGGAAAATGAAAAACATTTTTGTCATTTTAGATTTTTTCTTTTAGTTCTCGTATCATTAAATGTCCACACAATGTAAAGCAAAGTCCATGTTTTCAATCAATGCAAGAACATAAAAATGCTAAAACGTACCTTGGCAGATTTGGTAAAATGTGTTCCACTCTGTAAGTAAAAACGTGAGTAATCTGGCAAAACACATCTCTTATTTTTAATGGGATTCAAATGAAACCATGAGATCTCTCAAAATAACAGCATAATTAAAGAAAACAACAATTAAGGAAGTACTGAGATGGTCCCTGTTCAAAAGTTTGCATACTCTCAGCTCAATACTCTGTATTCCCGCCTTAAGCATCAATCTAGTCTTTTGTGATAGTTGTGGATGAGGGACGCAATTTTACTCAGATGGTAAAGGTGCCCATTCTTCT
This sequence comes from Hydrocynus forskahlii, assembly GCA_037974365.1. Classification (NCBI taxonomy): domain Eukaryota; kingdom Metazoa; phylum Chordata; class Actinopteri; order Characiformes; family Alestidae; genus Hydrocynus; species Hydrocynus forskahlii. The sequence continues at coordinate 7,402 of JBBPCX010053809.1, read as the reverse complement.
TGGCAAAAAGCCTCCAGTTCCTGTAAATTCCTGGCCTGTCTTGGATGAACTGCACGCTTGAGATCTCCCCAAAGTGGCTCAATGATATTGAGGTCAGGAGACTGTGATGGCCACTCCAGAACCTTTTCCTTTTTCTGCTGTAGCCAATGATGGGTCATTTTGGTCTTGTGATTGGGATCACGGTCATGTTGAAAAGTCGAAGTGCGTCCCTTGCGCAGCTTCTGGGCTGATGTGTGCAAATTGTCTTCCAGTATTCTCTGATGAGCTGCTGCATTCATCTTGCTATCAACTCTGACCAAATTCCCTGCGCTGCTGTAGCTCACCCCCCCAAAAAACACCAGAGATCCACCTCCACGCTTCACAGCAGGGATGCTACACTTCTCATCATAGGCCTTGTTGGCTCTTCTCCAAACACAGCGTCTATCGTTGTGACCATAAAGCTCAATTTTGGTCTCATCACTCCAAATGACCCTTTTCCAGAAGTTTTAATGCTTGTCTCGGTGCTGTTTTGCATATTTCAAATGGGCTATTTTCTGACATTGGCGCAGTAATGGCTTTCTTCTGGCAACTCGACCATGCAGGCCATTTTTCTTCAAGTGCCTTATTACATCCACACCACGTTTCTGTAGAGAAGTCTGGATGTCAGATGTTGAACAACTTCTCTCTCAGGTAATTTGACAGTTCTTTTGCTTTCCTCATGGCTATGGAAATGTGCAGGTGACTGTCAAGAGCCCAGAATCTCCCTGACTTTTCATACACAGACACTAATTACAAGCAAACAAGTCACAGGTGTGGACAATTACCCTTAATATCCAATTAACCTGTGTGTCAATTTCCCTTCAAGTGTAGGTAAACTTTTGATCAAGTCAATTTAGTTGCTTCCACTTGTCATTATGATAAAAAAAAAAAAAAACAATGGTTTCGCCCAACTCTTAACTCTGAATAAAAGTTCTGCCAGGGTATGTACATTTATGAGCACAACTTTATACCAGGTAAGGACGTGCTTGGGTAAATGCTCGAGGATAACAGAGAAAGTAACAATTCAGTGTCATCGTGATTTTCTACAGGACTGTAAAAATTGCTTACATTTGTCTGTATTTTATATTACAGATTGCTACTTCAAAACACAGGTGCCATAATGGTCATCCAGACCACTGAATGGCAAGTCATTCAGAGTGGTTTCATTTTAAATGTTATATTACAGGCAGAAAGTGAAGTAGTGGGCAGCCAGGAATGTGGGGCTCCCGAAGAGCAGCGTGTGGAGACGGTACCATGTTAAAGGGTACCTCAGTGGTGCCACTAGCAGTCCTGGGATTCAAACCCTGAGCTTCTGATCGCAGGGGCAACTCCCTAACCACTAGTACATCAGTAAAATGTCATCCCTTGTGTAGAAGAGTGAGATTACTCATCAGTGTGTGTTAGTGTGAGCTCAGTAGCTCACCTGAAGGGGCAGCCTCCATTATTCATCCAACACAAACAACGACTGATTTCCCTTTGCTATTTTTGAATTTTCAAATGCACTCCTTGGTGTTCTGTGCTTTTTACAACACCAGGGTAATCAAGTAATGTAAACTTAGGAGTCCTGGGTTTTTGAGTCCTGGGTCATTTTTTAAATCACAAAGTTTTTTCTGTCTTCTCTCGCGGATACTCAAAATATCAAAACGATCCAAAGCGCACATCCTAATACGCGGCAGACGGGGGGGGGGGGGTTACGGAGAAAGGGGATTGTGTCTCCTTTTCTCTTTCTCACACACCTAAGGGAAAACAAAGCTGTCCTGGAAAACAAATAAAGCAGTAAATCATTACCATGTCTCTCGAAGGTTCATGTACGCTCACATAAAGAGCAGCTCCTTCCAATGCAACTAGTCTGACAAACGCATAAAAACACAGTAATAAGAAACATGACTACAACTGGAAAGGCTACAAGAAACCATTTGTTTATCTTAGTTGGTCCCATGACATGAAACATTCACAAACATGCTCCAGTGAGTGAGTGCTATGTTTTCGCCTAACAGAGATGAAGATGTTCAGTGTGTGTTTGTGCGTGTGTGTTTGCGTGAGTGTGTCCTGCCAACTTTGTTTCTGGAGCAGGTTGTAATTCTCCATTCACAGCGATGGCTGTGCATAACACTGGGATTTATTTACAAAGGAGGACAAGGTAACTCTTTAGACCTAAGCGGCATTTCCAAAGCCAGCCACTACAGGACACAAGCAAACTTCACTCACTTCATTCACTCATATAGTCCACACTACATAAATGGGACTTCTTTTCAACAAAGATCATTTTTAAAGGAATCATTTTGGCAAAACATAAACTTCACATTATGTTCCTCATGTCCCCCATGTAGTCAGATAAGCCAAGACATGTATAGGCTTGTTCAAATATGCTTCTTTGTGTTGCATTTAAACTATAGGACTAACCTAGCTTACAAATAATGAAAGCTTATGTAGACCAGGCCAACTTGCTTCTAACTGTGTCAAGCTGTTGAGTAATCTTAAATAGACTTGACTTAGAGTATTGATTAGGTCACAAATGTTGGTCCAAACCCAAACGCAGAGCTCTCTGTCTGAGCCTGACCCGAACCATGTCATCAAGCTCAACGCGAGCCAGACATATTTTTTTTTTACTGGATCCAAATCACATGATCAAGCATCTAAAACCTCATATTCGACAATAACAGCCATGCTTAGAGCAATGATAACTGTTCTACTGATCAAATCATTATCAATCAATCAGTCCATCAACTTTTATTTAAACTCACACTATACACTGAGGTTGAATTTACACGGTAGCTGAGTACAAGAACAACAAGAGATAAACAAGGGACTGAAAGGGGTAATGCACACTGAAATATAAAGATATGGAAGATACATAAAGGTAAAACATAAGAACAAATTAACATAAGATTTAACCCTCTGAGGGTTGTATATATCTAAAATATATACAAATCTTATTAATAAAAAGAAATAATATAAGAATATATAGATAAAGGAAGAATAAAGTAATGAGTAGGCCTAAAGCAGGGTAAACCTGTTAGAAGTGGGAGCCATGCTGAACCCAACATGAGCATATAATTCTTGTCAGATTTGAAAAAAATAGTTGTTTCAACTTGCTTATATAGTGTCTTACCTAATGACCTACTGTTGTCTATAAAACAAAATGCAGGCCTGGCTCTTACTACTCTTACTACTCTCATTTTTGTCCATTTAGGGTAATGGGGAATCTTTTTGCTGAACTATTCTATTAAGCCTCATTAAAGGAACTCATTAAAACACCACAACAATCCTCATAGAATTACTAACGAGTCTATAAATACTTTCTGCACTCATACGCTACTGTCATATCAGAGGTTATCTATCAACAGCTCTCACTAGAGATGGATATTGACAGGGGTTTCATAACACAAAACCCATCGCTGTACAAAAATCGCAATATGATATGACCCGAGAAGGCATGAGCGAGAAGACAAATGTCTGACAAATAGAAATCCGATATTAACATAAGTATTTTGTTGCAGACTGTGAAACAAAATGACAATCGCAGGATCGTGTCAGCCAAACCAAAAAGGACCGAACTCTCGTCTGCATGTAAAGGGAATACACTGCAGAACATTTTGATGCAGCAATATTTTGAAAATACACCACACACACGCACACACACACAACTAACAACCTAAAACTCATCAGTAATACTAGTACAGGGCTCAGTTCTGCCTTCACAGAATCAATCAGCACTCCAACTCCGCAAATACAGAACCAAACTGGAAACAGTGTTCGATCCAAACATAATTTAGCTCTGATGGTATCAGTGGTAAGAGGCTCTTGGAGCGATGGACTTCTGAGTGCTGTGGACTGTGAAGGGTTGAAGGGTGTGTGTAATTGTGTGTGTGTGTGTGTGTGTGTGTGTGTCTGTGCTCTGACTGGCTCTACACCAATGCTCACTTTATAGCAGGGAAAAACCCCTCCAATCCTTTACTTGCTCTGCTTAAAGAAATAGTATGACTTAAAATGTTAATTTGTACAGTTCTTCCTCTTACCTCATCCAACATCTGTCTGAAGTTTGTTGTTTAAGTTACAAGACTAATGAAGCCAACAAGTAACGAAAGCTTACACGTTACCAATTACAGCACAAAAATCATCACACCCTCAAACCACAGATGGAGTTGATCAGCCAAGAGATGTCTGGAGTCCACTTCTTCAGTTCTAACATTGCTAACAATATACTGGAAAACAATAGTCACTCAAATTGTATCCAAAAAAAAAAAAAACATCACCAGAAGTTCTCTAAACTCAATCTCAACTCTTCACCTCTAAACTCAATGAAGTAAACTCTTTGTTGAAGCGGTGTTGAGTTATTAATGTGGTTTAGCATATAGTATGTGAGCTACAAAAACAATTGTGAGCCTTTAAAACAGGAAAACTATTAAAAATCACTGCTACAGTACACAACACCACCACCAATGGTACTTAAAAATCACTCATCAGGAGGACAGATTTTGGATTAGAGTCACTTGTATTTATGACAGTAACTGTTACAGAAACTGATTCTAGATCAGTACTCCTAGTCCTGAGGCGGTTTGTGAAAAGAGACAATGTTGTACAAGAGGGGTGGACAAAACTGTGGAGGCCTCAAAGTGAGTTAATCGAAATCTTCACTTCACCTGAGGTAACCAGTAATACTTGCTGTTCCTTCTACAAGCTCATGTGAAATATGTCTACAGAAGCAAAGCGGAGTCTGTCAGTGTATTGATTCTTTTTAATTTCGTTTTCTTTATATAAAATTTGCTGACTGATAGTTGTGGAGAGCGCTCAGCGTATCTGTAGATTCAGCACAATCCGACTCTAGTCCACCGTCTTTCTTTTTCTTCGTCATCTTCTCTTTTATCTTTCTCCCTCTCTCTCTGACTTCTTTTAGCCTTGGACACTCAGAGCTCCCTAATCAATTTTACATCTCCAATTCAATTTCATCAGTAATTCGAGTGAATGCAAAGACCAACAGTCAATCTCACTGTTTCTCTCTCTCTCTCTCTGTCTGTTTTCCTCTCACTGGCTTTCTGTGCTTCTGTTTGTCTTTCAGAGAATGCCCCCCCCAAAGAGAGAGAGAGCTGTTTGCACTGCAGTTACTGATCTGAATGGGAGAGAGAGAGAGAGAGAGAAAGAGAGAGAGAGAAAGAGAAAGAGGGGGAGAGACAGAGAGAGAGACAAAGAGAGAAAGAGAGAGAGAGAGAAAGAGAGGGGGAGAGAGAGGGAAAGAAAGAGAGAGAGAGAGAGAGAGAGAAAGAGAGAGAGAGCGAGGGAAAGAGAGAGAGAGAGAGAGAGAGAGAGACAGAGACAGACAGAGACAGAGACAGAGAGAGAAAGGTAAGAGGAGAAAAATGATGGCAGCTGTAAAAAAGAGCACCAGAATTAGACGTAAAGAGAGAACAAGGAGAAAGGACAAAGATTAAGAGAAGGAAGAAGGGGGAAATAGAAAGATAGATAGATGATAAAAAGAGAGAGAGGGGGAGAGGGAGAGACAGGTGTTTTAATGTGTATTAGTCAGCCTGAAGCAGCGCGCTGGCCTGCAGGCCTTCACGCATATGAAAGTGCAGGGAAACCTTTAATGGCCAATCGTAACATCTAATGAACATCAGCACGCTGTTAAATTAACTGAGAACAAGGTTAAACATCCCACAGACACCAGACCACACTTTCTCTCTCAAAGCATGCAAGTGTGTAAAGAGTAAATAAGTGGCGCTGGACTCCAGTGCTGAATTCCTTCTGGGTGTTTTAGAGTGCAAAGGAAGACATTACACAGCTGGAGAACAAACACACACAAACCAATGCAGCACTATGGCCTGGATCAGTCCTGCACAGAGAGAGGGAGAGAGAGAGAGAGAGATAAAGACTGAGATAGAGAGGGAGTGAGAGAAAAAAGAGAGAGAGAAAAAAGAGAGAGAGAGATAAAGACTGAGACAGAGACGGCTGAGAGAGAGAAAGAGAGAGAGAGAGATGGATAAAGACTGAGACAGATAGGGTGAGACAGAGAGAGCAAGAAAAAGAGAGAGAGAGAGAGAGAGTGAGAGAGAGAGAGAGAGCATTGTACTCTTAATTCATTCACCCAAATTGCTGAGCCCAGGAGAAATGTGGAAGATGCTGCAGAGCCACGCTGAATGAATACAGCCATTAGTTCACGCACCTGAAAGATAGAGCCCAATATGAAAACAGAGAGTGGGGGAGAGCGAGAGAGAGAGACGGAGAGAAAGAGAGACACTGCACTTCAAAAAATATGGAGAAAAAAGGACAGAAAGAAAGAAAGAAAGACAGAAAGAGAAAGAAAAAGGAGAAAGAGGAAAAGAGGGAGACATGCACTTCAGTTAGATCTGTCAAACACTTAGCCCAGCTCTGGCCATGACACACATGAGAACAAAAGCAGCACCACACATCGAAGAGAGAGCACAGGAAAGCACATAAACACTCTAAAGTAAGAGGGAGCAACGAGAAAGAGAGACGGATGATGATCTTGTGTGTGGCTCTCAAACACCAGCGCAGCGTTACGGAGAAATGAGAATAAGGCTTTAACAGTGCAAGCTCAGGCGGCACTGTCCCTTATTGAATAAAAAAATGAAGTTTAGTTTGTAGCGATGTCCAATGATGATGGGATGAAACATGATGCTGTTTAAAAAATGATGTGCTTTGATTTGGGACAAACCGCAAGGGCTGTATGAAAAAATCTGCTGATAATGTGTGGATAGTGTCTGACGAAACCCAATTACGAGGTCTGGCTGGGGACGATACTTAAAGATGGGGGTAGATTTGGGATAAATGAGGGTTGGTGTGGGATGGGGAGCATTGATTTGGGACAACACTCGAGGATGGCATTTGAACTGGGACGAAAGCTGATGGTAGGGTTTGAATTGGGACAAAACTCAGTGGTGGGTGTTGATTTAGGAGGAACCCGATAATGGGATTTGAATTGTGACAAAACTCGACAGTGGGGTTTGATTTGGCACGGTGCTGCCTGAGTTTTGGTTTAGGACGAAAACCAAGAACGGTTTGGTTTGTGACTGAGCTGCCTGTGTGGGGGCGAGGGGCCTCTGTAGGGAAAATAGCAGGGCTGGCAGGGTGGGGGAAGAGGCCCAGCTGACCTTTACTGCTGGATTGCAGCTTCCTGTGGCAGAGGGGCATTGTGGGCTGGCCAGTCTGACAGTAATAACACAGTAGAGTCATTTTCTCAATCAGAGGGGCGGAGCTAATCACTACCAGCTGGGAGAGAAACACAGAGACATAGTGCAGGTGCAGAGACACATGCACGCACGCACACACACACACACACACACACACACACACACACACACACACACACACACACTCATGCACCCACGCGAATACACACACTCACACACACAAACTGTGTACCCCT
>JBBPCX010053757.1:0-14586 GCA_037974365.1 Hydrocynus forskahlii | reverse complement strand
ACACACATATATATATATACACACACACACACACACACACACATATATATATACATATACATTATATATATATATATATATATATATATACATATATACATTTTAAAGTTTGAGTTCATACACACACTAGAACCTCCTGTGTGGATCCCACAGCTCCCAGCAGGCTGCGAATGGGGCTGCACAAAATTTTGTCTCTTAATTGTCATGACAGTATCAGTCCTGCAATACTGATACGGCAACAACCTGCAATATGCAAATGAGCCTCTAAACAATCAGTGTTTCTGACCAATAACAGCTCCAGGTGAGTTACTGGGTGTTCTGATAATTAGAGGTCTTCATGTAATCCAACAAAAGTCCAATTTTAACAACAACAGGTGCATGAAATTGTGGGGTTAAAAACATGGACATATATTTAAATGTGTAGGTTTTGTGACATCACAAAAACTGATTTGAAAATAGGCTGTTTTTGTAGCTTATTCTCCATATATGGACTGTACAGATGGGGGAGTAAATGTACCATTGGAGAGAATATTTACAGACTTGAAGACAGAAAAGTGATGATGTGGGCCCTTCAATATAATCTCAAACAACTCAGTAAATACTTATTACACTGCATATTCTCTGACCTTCTGATCACAGGGGCAACTCCCTAACCACCAGACCAACAGTGGTGGCGCTTCTGTTACTGCTGTGTTGCCCCGTGGTCCTGGAGGAACGCTGTTTGGTTTCACAGTGTACTGTATGTATGGTTGAAATTACCATTTACACACAGTACAGGGCAGCTGGTGGCCTAGTGGTCACAACAGTGTTCTACTACTTTTTTATTGTCTATATTTTTGTGTGTCTTATGTTTTATTCTCTCTTGTTGCACTGAGCATGCATCACCCATGTATTTTTATTTACTGCATTAGCACCAAGTTACTTTCATAAACTATTCTGCACTACTGATCTGCACTAAATCTTACACACGGAAATGTTAGTGCTACACTGTTATTTAGTTACAACAGTGTTCTTCATTGTGTTGCACTGTTTATTATCCGTTTTGTTTTATTTCTATTGTCTCTTTAACTCTTTCTTGTTGTACTGAACATGCAACACCCATCTATTTTTATTGCTTTATGGTCGCTTTAACACGAAGTTACTTTCATAAACCATTTTGCACTACTGATCTGGTACAGCTCCTAAATACATACAGCAGTGACTCTGTTACAATAATGTTCTTGTCATTGTGTTGCATCTTTTTTCTTGGGTCTTATCGTTTCTCTCTAAGCCTAACCCTAAGACACACTTAAAATTCCTTGACTTGTCCATGACTTTCTTTGACCAAAAAGCAGTCGCATGGCTCGTAAGTGCACGCTCTCCCACTTAGAGAGAAGTATGACCGATTTACATACTTTGCATATTGCTCTTCTGTCACCATCACTTAAATTCTTCATTTTCAAGCCAGATGTCTTGAAATTTACACTTGCCTGGCATGTTTCGTAAGTTAGCGAGTGTAAGGACAGATGTCGACACAGACTTTGCAAAGATTTTACGTTCTAGAATGTTGCACATTTTAGAGGGGGAGAGCTTTTGAGCAAAACAAAAACAAAGACGCGTAAAGACATCAGGTTTTGGCTACTGCACTCTATGCTATTGACAAAATTCCCTGATAATTACCTGACACTGCACCCAAATGATCAAATTCCCTGACTTTCCCTGCCTGGAAATGCCTTTACTGATTCCCTGCTATTCCAGAAATTCCCAGACTTGTGGGAACCCTGTCTCTTGTTGCACTGAGCAAGATAATAACAGAAGAACTTATATGTAGATCAATAAAGTTCTTTCTTATTTTCATTTCCATTATCAACATCAGTGATGTTGATAATGACCGTGAATTTGACCGAGAGTCTTTTCCCAGCCCAAACAAAGTGAGGTTTCTTTGGAGGGGGGGTCTGTTTAGGAAAGCCCCCCCCAGCTGGACCAGCTTCACCTCCACTCAAACTCTTAACACCTCCACATCCTGCACCTAAACAAACGTGAAACCCACTTTAAATCTGTTACTTCTGCATTATTTGTAAATTTTAAACCCCTTTCAATACCTGTTCTTACTCAGAGCCGGACAAAAACAACGGCCTGCTAATGCTAACGGCTAACTCCAGCTCCCATAGGCCTTTATTCGTGCTCCAGCAATAAAGCAACTAGGGTTTTAAACTAATAAAATGTGAGCAAAACAGCAGGAAAAACCCAGCAGACCCCGAGTGTGTGTGTGGAGAAATGCAGGGAAGGAGGAGGAGAGGCTTTAAATGGCCTTTGTGCGCGAAGCCGAAACTGCCGCTACTGTTTTAGATCATTTTTATCATTTTGCACAGGTTTTAAAGCCCAACACGAGGTTAAATATTGAGATAAGCTCCAAGAGATGGTGCGGAAGCAGGTATGAGTGCAGACGGAGTGATTTAGACCGTGAACGGGCTGTTTTCTCCCGGATCTCCTCTCCTTCTCCTCCTCCTCACAGAGAGAACAGTCCGTCAACAATATGTCCGACCACGGCCAGCCTGCACAAATCACCACTAAAAACAAACACGCACCAAACAGACCGAGCGCGGGCTGATTAGGGCGCCTACCTCCTGTTCTCGCGTCCCGCAGCCACTACAAGCGTTTCCTTTCGGGTTTTTCCTTTATTTTTGTTGCCGTTCACGAAATGTTCAGAAAAGGAAAAGCTTGGTTACAGCTCCATTTCTGATGGCTGGAAGATAGGGGGAAAATGTCCCACCCACCGCGACACCCGGTTGGCCAAATTCACCGCGTCGAACGCACAAAGCGAGCTCTGATTTGCTAATATTTGTGATCGACAGCCCGACGCACCAATCACTTAGCGCAATCGTTCTCCAGGCGTAGGCGTCACACGCACCCACGTTCGAGCACGTCCGAGATGGAGTCCAAGCCCCCTCCCATCAGGACCCCATTAAATCATTAACTCATTAATCAATTAATTAATACATTAATTGCTTCATTCTTTACATGTTTTTTGTTTGTTTGTTACTTTGCCTTTACATTCTCAACATCATATTATTTTATTATCATATTTTAATAAAAAATTAACACTATTAATCAAAAATAGCAATCATTATTAATCTTATTTGAACAATTTGTTTATTTGTTTACTACGTACATGTATACCAACGATTATGAGAAAATAAAGGCACTAATGATAATAATAATAATAATAATAATAATAATAATAATAAATGAATAAAATTCATAAAATAATAACATTATATCATTATTCATCTTCTATGAACAGATTTTTATTCATTTACTATATCAAACCAAAGATGCAAAGGAAATAAAGACAATAATAATAATGCTAATAATTATTGCCTATATTATTGTATTACATTTGTTATTCTATGGTCAGTATATCAAGATTATTATTATTACTCACACTGATACTAATATAAAATGTAAAAATATATATTTGCATGTCATTTTCCTTTATATTGGAGTTTATTTTGTTAGTGAGCGTGTGTTGCTGCGATCCTGCAGGTTTTTTTTTTAATTGTTTAAATTGTGATGAGCATCACAGTACTTTAGGTGTCTGAGAACACAAGGTGCTGAAAATGATTAGGATTAATGGATTGTTTCAAGATTCAAGATTCTTTGTCACATACATAGTTCTGCAAGTACAGCACGCAGTGAAATGTCTCCTGAACCACTCCTTTTATGACTGTGCAAACTTTATAAAAGTAAATACATTTTCTAATGAAACACAAATCTGAACATTTCTAAAACACGTAAACACAAATCTAAAATAAAAAGTAAAACAGCGTAGACAAGGAGCAACACAAGTTAAATGTAAAATATGTATGCTAATTTAAAGGTTTTTTTTTTATTAAGTGTAGAAGATGAAAATCAAGATTAGGATGAAGGACGAAGACGGCACTGATCGTGAGTAGTGACGGTAATGACAGGGGAGGAAGAAACAGAGCTAAAAACAGAATTTTCCCAGGGCAGAGGAGTGTGACACCAACCAGGATTTTTTAGTTTGCACATAAATGTCTTGTGCTTGGTTAACTAGTCCATTCACCTCACTTTCTACTGTATAAACGTCTAATACTTTTATAGTACCTGCACTTTATATATATATATATATATAAATATATATATATATATATATATAAATGATGCAGTATTATCATTCTGGAAGGTTTTCGTCCACACCGTAATCCTGTGAAACGTATGTTCATGTATCCTCAAAAACCTTCTGAAGACCATCCATTATTCATAGAAGTATTGGGACGCCTGACCATTACACCAACAGGGACTTTAATGACAAAGCATTCTAATCCATAGACTTCAATATGGAGTCTGACCCCTATAACAGCTTTTACTCTTCTTGGAAGGCTTTGTGTCCTCATATTGTTAAATCACTTTGGATAAAAGCGTCTGCCAAAATGATTGTAATGTGATGTGTGGGGTATTATCTACCCTGGAAGTTTATATGGGTGGTGTAATATTATCTACCCTGTAAGTTTATATGTGTGGTGTAATGTTATCTAGCCTGTAAGTGTATATGTGTGGTGTAATATTATCTACCATGTAAGTTTATAGTATGTGTGGTGTAAAATGACCTACCCTGTAAGTTTACATGTGTAGTATAATATCCATCCTGTATGTTTACGTGTAGTATATTATCCATCCTGTATGTTTACATGTATAATGTAATATTATCCATCCTCTATGTTTACATGTGTAGTATATTGTCCATCCTGTATATTTACGAGTGTGGTTAAGCATTAAGATTGTCCTTCACTGGAGGTAAGGGGCCCAAACCCTGAAAAACAAGTGTGTCCCGGTACTTCTGTCCATACTGTATACATGGTTTTGGCCCACATGGAGAGAACCCTCATCTGCATGGGCCAGCTTCAGACATTCCAACATACCGGATCTCGACTCACTTGATCTTTTACAGAATCTTTAACTGCATCCAAATATTTTAACGAAACTTCTCGTGGTTTTGTGTAAATGCAAGTGCCCAAGTGTGGTCCCTTAAATCAAACAAGACCCCACTCACTGCACACAGTATCATTTAGGCCGTTTTTATTGTATTAGTATCCAGAATTTAGCATTTTGCAATTAAAAAAACAGGCCATTTTATTTCGAACATTCAGCGAAAATTAAAGCCATTGTGTATTAAAGTGTGTCTCTATAGAGAATGTGTACTTACACTTAGAAAAAAAATTCAACAAAACATATTCTGACCAGGGGCGCACAAACTTTTGCACAGAACTACATATATACCACAGTCCAACTTTCTGGAAAATAAAGTCAAGGATTCATAAAATCATTATCATGTGCAACAGTCTTACCATGAGAAATATCACTACAGATATCGATATTACTGATCTACTACTGATCTCTATTACAGCAATAACAGACTCCCAGCCACAGTTAGTGTTACTAGTAATGCACTTCGCTGTAAATTACTTATCAATAGTATTAATACTCCACTTGTTTACAGAAGTGTATTTCATATTGAGTATTTTCAGAGCCTTTATTTTACACTTTATATTTTATACTGTTCTTGTCTGTGCAGCCGTAACGAGCAGTTTACTCCGGAATCAATACATTTTTCTGATTCTGCTAAAACGCAACAATGTTGGAAATGGTCTGTCCTGTAAGTGGCACAAAACATTTCTGCACAGTCCATCTTAACAAGCCACTACACACTTCTACCAAATTTATAAACGTTGTAAAAGTACATCCTTGAGCAAACCCACAAAGCCTTTGGGACGAAAGTCTCAGTTCTTCCCAGGTGTAGCTTCTGTACAGTGATACTGGCCTGAAAGGAATTCGTAATCACAGAGGTCCACAGAGCCGAGAGGGACCACTATGACTGGTCTTTGATTGTACATTTCAAGTACAGGGGTTCCTCAAACCGTTCCCGAATTCTGGTGTTAGTCAAAATACACCCTAGTCTAAGACACTGATCCTAACTGCTGTAAAACCACAATCTAGAATAAACACAACTAAGCCACAGAAAAAGGACAAATATACTGTACTTGTACACTACTGTAGTAACAAGCAGCGTCACTTCTCGTCCCCTCAGAGCTTCCAGCACTGCTCGTCTTGAACCTCCATAGCTCAAAAGAAGACATACATCAAGACTCTTCAGTCTTGGACTCCACAGATCTGATTGCAAGAGGGATTTCGTTTCACCACTGGAGGGCCCTCACTGTCGTAGAGCGTCGCCTAAAGACCCCTCCTCTTCAAGGAGCACCTTGGTGACAAACCAGTCCTCTCATTTATCACTTGTACATCTTATTCATGTTTAAAAAAAAAACAAAAAAAACCTCAAGCCCTTATCCTTTTGTTTTTCCCTACTTGTGTATGAACCTCTGACTTTTTTCTTTCTGACAGGGTTTGTTAAGGTATGTAACTTGGTTAAAAGCAGGTGTTGATCTTAGTGTAGTTTTACAGGTATGAAGAACAGACTACTTAAGCACTGTAAACTCGAAACATTACATGTCAAGACTGTAGTAGCCTGAGAACCCCCTGTATTCCACTTATTTAAAACCCCTTTTCCATCTGCTTTCCTTAATCTGATCCATTCTAACAGCCAGTAATGCTGTTGAGGTGAGGCCTCAGGCTCCAGATCAGGGACTCAGATCAAGAAAAGCAAATAAAAGAACTGTACCCATCTGTTTGCAGCACATCTGACGCTCCATCACTACAGTTCAGGAGGGCAGGGGCTGGTTTCATTCATGCAGAGGCAGGTAACAACTATAAAACAAACACAAAAAGGTTTGTTCCATATAAAAGGAATAAGGTTTATTAAAAAAATCTGCATTAATACAGTGCAAGAAAAATGGCACCTACAACTACATAAAACGGCTAAATACAAGTGCTAAAAAATATACAATTTCATTTTCAGAATATACACTTCCAGTCTATGCAATATTAGAAATTATTGAGGTATAACAAAACAAAACAGAAAATAAAACCAAAACAAAAACAAACATCTGCAGCCTTAGGCGTTTATTTAGCAAATATCATGATAAATCTAAAAACACAAAGGCTAAAGAATTCCATTGAGCATTTTAAAGACATTACAATTTAATTAAATATGTACTGAACAGGAGTAGCACAATGTTGGCATTTGTTCCAGAGAGATTCAGTTTCCCCCTGTAACCCAGCGAAGGAGTCAGGAAGAGACCACGTTGCATAACAGCAAAAAAAAACCCCCAAAACAAAACAAAAAGGAATGAATCACAGCAAAATGAAATCTCTAAGCACATACAGTAGTTAGAAAGCAAAGCCATGATAATATTTTATATATATGAAAATATATATAAAATGGCTGATTAAATTTAATCACCAATGAAGAAAGGAAAATATTTTAAAGCTCTAAACGGAGTCAGCATGTACTGTTAGACCTAAAACAAAATTTAAATCAACTTCAAAAGGTTCAAATCAAATGTTTAAGGGGTTCTGATGCCAGTGCATACCTACATACCTGCTAAGGAAATATGTCCATTTATCCCTGGCAAAGGTGGGAGACACAGAGAGAGAGAGACTCAGAGAGAGACAGAGACAGACAGACAGCGAGAGAGAGAGACAGAGACAGAGAGACAGAGCCAGTGAGACAGAGAGAGAGGACTAACGGAGAAAAAAAATTGCTGGAAGCAAATAGTGCAGTTGTGCGTAGCTGAAAGTTTTTTTTTGTTTGTTTTTTTTTGCTTTTTTTCAGTGATGTGCTTGTGCAGAGTACAAGAACATTTCCTAAAAAATGAAGCTCCTACACCTACAAACGTTACTAAACGGCTATCGCCACATTTACCTGTAAATACAAGGTGTGTGTTGGGGAGCTAACGCCTACCTGACGAGTACGCGAGAGGCTAAACTCAAGAGCAGACCGGATTACGTAAAATCAGACCAAGCAGCTGAACGGGCTAGGGCTGCGAGATTGTAAAGACACCGCGATTAGGTTGTAACATTTATTAAAATATATTAAAAATGAATTCTGCTTTAGTTCTGTTGAATTCAGTCTCGATACACTGCTCTCATTAGTTCATTGCCGCACCCCTGCGAGTCATCACCGGCCGCTGCTGTACCCGGGGAACAGCTGGGTCAGGATGGCCTGAAGGGACTTATTCACCGTCATCTGGTAGTTTTTACCCAGGTCGTGTCTACAGGCCGGGCAGGTGTACACCTCGGCTTTGAAGGATCGCTGGAGACATTCCTGAAAAAGAGGAAAAAAAACAAAAAAAACAAACACTACTTCAGCACAATGGATAAATGATCTCTCAGTCTAGAGGTACGTTTATATTCTCTGCATAAACGAGTTATCAGGTCTGCAGGTGTGTGCGCGCGCCGTGTTATTTTTATATATATAAATAAATTAAAAAAAAAAAAAAAAAAAAAAAGTGCGCACATGCACCTGCAGACCTGAGAACTCATTCACGCAGACAGACAACACACATTTTTTTCTGCTTTTGTGATTTGTGGGAGTGTGTGTAAAATGTGTTTCATACACTATTGACCAACACGATGCAAAAAATGTTTGGAATATACATATAAATTTATTATACCATGAGAATGTCAAACTACACACTATTTTACAATTGCAATAATTAAAACAGCGATAAGAGTAGGGTGTGTGCAGGTGTGACTCTCATCCATCAGAAACTGAATCAGGAATGACGCTGCTGGAATACAGACCATAGAAAAGCTGCTCTACAAACGCTTTTTTTAAAACAATGCAATAGTTCAGAAAAGAACAGCAACCTGTGCATTTCACATACACACACATGCAAACTGTGCAAACAGCGAACAGAAACAAAGGGAAAAGTGGTCTCATTTTTTTCCATGGCCCTATATATACGGCCACCCAATATTGAATTTCAGGCAACAGAAACCATCACAAAATGCAAATATTCAAACTAATAGAGACCCCAAGGACCCGCAGACACGCTTGTGGTTCTCGTTTTTGCCTCTGACTCACCCTGCAGACGTTGTGTTGGCACTCTGTGGTGATGGGCTGATAAACCACTTCTTGGCAGCAGATACACAAGAATATATCCCCGACTTTGTTCACGAAATGCTGCAGAAACACAGAAGCCAGTTAGTGTCTAGGATTTAGCCCACTGTATCTGTGACTGACACTTTGATTTTCTACGCATTCTTTTATTTTTGTATTCTTCCTACTATTTCTGTAAAGCCCACTGAATCGGCTACATTTAAAAAAACTGACTGAAGTGCAGTTTCTGTAAAGCATTACTGTCCTATAAGGCAACGTCTAAAGAGAGGTTATGAGAAACTTCAGCCCGACAGTCCTGCTCCATCAGCCTCACTAAATGCTGGTGCGATTGACTTATTACTGAAGTAGCACACACTCCTTTGCCTTTGGTTTTGGGGAGGCACATCTCTTATACTGGCAACTTGCAGCAAAATCTCAGGTACATACCGGTCCAAGGCTTAGAGATTCCAATGCTTCATCCCAGAGTTTCTTGTTGAGCTCA
This sequence comes from Hydrocynus forskahlii, assembly GCA_037974365.1. Taxonomy (NCBI): domain Eukaryota; kingdom Metazoa; phylum Chordata; class Actinopteri; order Characiformes; family Alestidae; genus Hydrocynus; species Hydrocynus forskahlii. Next base: position 5,086 of record JBBPCX010053757.1, on the reverse strand, counting down.
TCTTCCTTGATTAAGGCCTTCTGCTCTTTAGTCAGTTTGAAGGCCTCCACTTTGATCTTCTTGGGCGTATTCTTGGACGGTGAGCGCTTCTCCTCCTCAGCTGAAATCAGGCACATCAAATTAAAAGGAAAGCCAAAATAAAATCTGTATACTCATTATATACTCTAATGCTGCCAACATCACATGATGCTCAACACCTTTAAGTATTTAAAAAAAAGCTAAAAAATTCTTTGGATTATTTTTGTGAAAGATTAAAAGAATTTTAAAAGAATCACCACAATCCATCTCTCCTAGTGTGTAAGATCCACAACCAGAGCATGTACAGAAAGGGAGCTCTCCAGTGATTAAAACTGAATCATTAGCTGCTCGGTATTCAGACAGGATGTGTTATTAAATACAGCAGCAATGCTTCTATTTCAGCAACCTTAAAGGAGATCTAAAACATGCCCTTGCCTGTCTGGGATTTCCTCTTCCTCTTGCCCTTGGTGGGCGTTTCAGCCACCTCTTCTTCGTTCTTGTTCTCTTTTTCCTTCTCCTTAGCAGCCACTGCTTCCAGGTACCCTTCAGGATACTGTAGAGAGAGCAAGAGGGACATTTAGAGTTTAACACAGTTGCCAAACAACCGTTATATTCCAAAATACAGTCAAACTAGAGCTGCATCCATAATTCAACACCACAATTCAGCAAACAATTCAATAATTTGTCAATTTATTGAGACAAGCAGTAGAATTACATTGTGCTGTGTCTTTATTTGAGGAGTTTATTGACTGGGAGGAAAGATGTTTTGGGTGATTTGGGCGTTTCTGACATCATATTTCATGCATGGTGATCCTGTACTTTTGGAATCAAGGCCAAGCCCTTGTGCAAACAGTAGCCCAAATTTTACACCGTTCTCAGCTTTAAAACTCTTAACAGTTAAGTAAAGACACATTACCTGCATGGTGAGGCCAAGCTTTTTAATACGTTCTTTGCCGTCTCGGGTCCATGGTGCAGGTTCATCATCGTTTCTTTTGAGAAGGTATCTCCAAACAAGGAAACCAGACTTGCCCTTCTCTGGCCAGTACTTAACCACCTGGAAAATAAAAGATGGTTATGTTGATATTTTGAGAGAGACAAAGAGAGCCACAGAGAACATTAAACCCCAATGCAGACATGAAAAAGTTGATACCAAGAACTTACTTTATGGTTTCAATTAAAGACACATTGAACAGAAATTCATTTCCCTTTTTCCTCCAACTCCATAAACAAGCAAAAAAAAAAAAAAAAATATCCTAAACAAAAAAAACAAAAACACCCTGTAGCCACGGTCCAAGCAAAATGAATGAACTGAAACAGGTTCCTCATAAATGTACACCTTTCTGCTACCCCCACATGCTGTTACACACCCACCTTGTAAATGCCGTCATATCTGTTCCCGTCCTCCGGACAGTATTTGCTATGCTTTCGACCCTTGGAGCTTCGCACCACTCTCACAGGTTTTCCCGCCTTCCAGTCCTTGGCCTCCGCCCCATCTTTCTCATTTACAGGCGCGTTGCAGTTCAAAGCCAGCGCCCTGCAAAACAACCCAGCAGTGCCAAAGTGATCAGGATGGCAACCAACCATTCTAGATGCAATTGTAAAGGAATATTAAATTTTTCCCCAACACAAAAATCTTTTTTGAATGTATTGAATTATTGCAAACTCTGGATCAGGTGGTCTCAGACATGTACAATGTACAGTGCTGCGTAAAAGTCTCAAAAGAGCCATCTTCATTTCTTTATATGTCGCTTTGAATCCCCATTTGGTGCATTTTCTGCCTGTTAAACTTCTCTGGCATGCCGAGTAGATTAAATGAAAGAAATGAGAACAAATGCTTTACTGACAGGCTGCAAAGTGCCTAAAGATTCAAGGAGCCTAGATAAAGGAGTTTCAACCACTCAGCATTCAGCACCACCAGTATACTGATCACCGCCTGATCTGGAATCAAAAATATTCCTCTGAAACTGGTCAGGTTCAGGGACTGGACTGAAAATGAGTCTGAAAGTCCTTCAGGAAGCCTGGGGAACTGTTCAAGACTACAGAAAAGCAAAATATGAAGAAATGAGGGGGTCTCCAGACTTTTAAGCAGCACTGTATATATTCATCCCTACATGTTCAGCTCCCTGTACAACAAATTCCTCTTATTTTAGAGAAGTTCTAATGTAGCCAATTTAGCTGGTGTATAGTTAGTCTTTTACACTTGGCTGGTCTGTTCAGTGTGTAACATGTCATACATGTGTATCCTTACATAACACTGAAAAACAGAGCCAGAATCAGTTTTCTGTCACTCCATAGCATATGGTCAATTAACTCATTTCAAGAACTGCCCAATGGCTGCCACAAACATGTTTCAATCCAAGCTTTCTGTTAATTTAAGTTAACATGTAAATGTTTGAAAAATGTTTGATTAGTTTTAAAAATGTGGCTTATTCGGTTTAGTAGTTTAGAAACAAATACACCAAGCTTGCTACAATAAAAATCAAGACATTAAGGCGAAGCATTACAGTACAAACCCACTCAGCACCTGAATACAAAACCAAGCAAATACAACAAAATTTTTTTTAATATAGCACACAAGCTTGCAGGTCCCATGCCTTCCAACCACTAAGAGTAGAACCTAAATAACTATAAGGGGTGACTGATGTCATTGAAAAACTCTAAATGATTTAACCTCAATAGAAATTTTACAAACTGAGTGTAAAGATTCATTCAACAGAAAACACTATGGTCATCTACAGAAAGGAATACTGAAGTCACAAGTTGGTTGTGTTAGTGCGAAGTGTGAGAAACTTTCAGCCTGCCTTATAATGCATAATTTTAATAAATTGTTACTCTGGAGTCATTTTTGCCCCTTAGCCCCAGTTATTTCCACTGCTGTCCTCACTGTAAACTGCGTTGATATTTTTACTACGAGTGCCTCACATACCTGTGTGTTTGACCAAGAAACTCTTCTAAAATACCGAAAACAATGTGAAACTCAGGTTTACGTAGTGTCCACACTAGATTTTCTGTCTATGGTCTACTGTCTGTTTTAACTAGCACTCTCTGGCATGCTGTATGTTGCGCCATGGACCATGGAGAAACGCCTCATTTCACTACGTATGTGTTCACAGCTGTTGATGACAAAGCAATCCTGAACCTACATGTTCTGCTTTGGATGTTACTGACCTGTTCATATTGGTGAGTTTCTGATCGCAGGACTGTTCGGCAGTTCTCTTGTTGCCAGACAGATCGCGACCGCCAGAGCCAGTGTATGTGAACTCATTCCCATCATCCTGAATTTGATAAAAAAAATTTAAAAAAAAACAGGACAGGTTTAAATGACAATTATATACATGTTTTAATGAGCAATATAAACAAATCCAATGCAAAATATTAGCTTCCTTGTGCCCAATACATGATTGGGTACATGACTGAGAACAGCAACATACCACGTCATCCTCATAGCCTCCAGCCAGCACTAGAGAGTAGGCACCATCATTGCTTCTTCCATGGATGCCGGCCACATGTGGCCTGTGGACTCCAGATTCACTCACCTGTTTACCGACAAACAATTTAAAAAAGGTTATAAACTGTAGACCAACAAGAGTGAAAAGCAAATTAAAAGAACACACCAGCGTCTGCTACATCTTTAGTATTGATCAATAACGTTCCAAAAAGTGTTGAGACTTGCACATGGAAACATGTGGCAAATGAAGACAAGATGGTAAAACACTGGAGTAAAATAAATAAAACCTACACATAAATCAAACAGTTGTAACAGTTTCGAGTGTCTTACACTCAGCATTAGGCACAACATTAGAGAAGTCGTAGTCTAAATGAAACTGGAGCGCAATTGCAAACAGACCATAATACATAAGGGATGAAGCTACACACACTTTCAAACTAGATTTAAAAAGACATGAACGTTGTGTTCCTAATATGCTCTGGACCACTACTGCAGAGTTCAAGCGCTGTATAAGAAAAGGACTACTGGACATGCACATTCAGTAAATAAAACTCAAGTGCTTAATCACAGCTTGAAGAACCTTAGTAAAGGAACAAAGGCTCACCTGCACTCTAAACTTCCACAGCGTTCCCACAGGCACTCCTGGCACAGGCCCATAGTGGTTGGAGGGAACGATGGTGCACTGTTTGGTGCGCCCAACACATGCCATACCCTGAACAGACAGACCAGAACACCACAAAAAGGAACATTAAAAAGGAGATTACAGTTAAAATATATCTACCAAGGAGGGCTGCATATTAGTGCTGACTAATATTTTTCCTTAATCTTTACAATCCTTACACTGCCAATAAACAAGTAGGTTCTTTGAAAGTCCTTCAGGAAGCCTGGAGAACTGTTCAAGACTACATTATAATTAGGGGAGTCACATGAATGCACCAATTACGATCAATTAATCACAAAAAATAACGCTGAACCCGGTCGGGTGTTCTGTCAAAACATGCTGCCCATCGAAATGTGCTACCGTGCCCTTCTGCACATGTGCAGATCCACAGTCTGAGGATTCGGGGCCACGCCCATAAATCTGTGCTGCCTTGGGACACTGGCAGCTGTATAAACTTCAAGGGAACATTTTTCAGACTCTGCTGTCAAATTGCACTACGATAGCAATTTTCGACAAGGCAGCGTGAATCGTCAGAACACCCTGCTTAACGGTAGCATTTCTCAGTGTTAGAACCTGTACAAACTGGCTCTATGCACCTCTAAACATCTGTCTATCTAGACTCTTCACATTTAAATAAAATATGTTTTTCCCGGATTATCCATTTATTTGCACATACTCATCATTATCGGTGTTATAAACTGACTGTGTAAACCGTATAAGTTTTTTTAAAGGGAGCATTTTTCAACAAGGCAGGATGAATCAATAGACAATTTACACTGTGGTACCAGGCAGCATAATTCATCAGAACACCCTGCTTGTATATACACTACTCACAAGAAGTTAGGGATATTGTGAGAGACTTAGTGGATGTCATACATACGGGGTTTGTTTCACTTCAGACATTTTTGGGATAGGGAGGCAATTGTATTGGGGTGATAGACACACCTCATTTTGTGTTT
>JBBPCX010053756.1:0-39638 GCA_037974365.1 Hydrocynus forskahlii | reverse complement strand
ACACAGGTAATTAAAGGTCAGAGGGGAGGGCAAGAGTGAAAGAGAGAGAGAGAGAGAGAGAGAGAGAGAGAGAGAGAAAGAGAGAGAGAGAGAGAGAGACTGAAAGTGATAGAGCAAGGGGTGAAAATGAACTAAATGAAAGAAGGAAAGAAAGTAAGAAAGAAAGAAAGAAAGAAAGAAAGGAAAGAGTAAGCATGAACAAAATTGAAAATGCACAGTGGACCACTGAGGTTCCAAAACTGATATTTAACTCAAAGACGTCTGAAAGCATGAATGTTCACCAAAAGTGAAATCAGTATAAGACAACAGTGTTATAGTAATTCCACTTGCTGGAAGTCTCCATCCCTTAAATTAGCTACAATGGCGTCTGCATTTCATTAAAGCTGAAACCAAATGAGTTTAAAATAATAACACTAACCGACTGTGACAGAGGTTTTATAGACTCCATGGAGACAGTAAAACGCATTTCCTCCAGTTAATACTGCTGGGAACAGACCATATGGCATAATTATAATGGAAATGGAATATTACGTGGAGCGTTTTTCATAACATCTAATTTAATACTGACCGATTCTAGATTATGGGCATGTCACCTACAATCAGATGTATACTTGAAATCTGCACTGTATATCTTGTATCATTGGACTATCTGCTTGGATTTTATTGCCATACAGGACTCTCATGATTACAGTTGTTCACATTTTTAAATAGGCTACCCCACTGTAGTAAGGTATTGCAAGACAGCAAGTTGTCTTCACTCAGTTTTGAAGCAGCTTTAGTTTTGCCTCTGAAGGAAAAAAATCTGTCATCAACCTCTCTGTAGTTCTTGTCTCTGAAACAATTTAATTAAAATATTATGTCCGGATATGTGCATAGAGCCACCACTTTTTAGTTGTAGAAGTTGTAAAGCACACATAACAACAGACTTATATCAGAAGTACAAGGTACTAAGTTAGTACTGATTGTGTTGATTATGTCTTATAATAATAAGCCACACTAAATGAATCCCACATGTCCCATTAGGGCGTCACGATTCAGTAGCTTTTCAGAGCCATGAAGATGTCACGATAATTCTGTAACAGCCCTAAATGTGTCCTCTGCAGTCCTCTGGGCCTCCAGTAGCTTAAGTGTTAATGGCTCTAAAGGACGGGGAGGCACTGATGGAGGGATAAAGGAGTACTGGTGAGTTAATGGAGAAGAGAAGGTCTCGTAGGAGAGTGCGGGAACAAAAGACCTGTCTGCAGCTTAGGAATCAGGCTAAACGTGGTCTTACTCAACACCACTGCATTAACAGCCTAAAGTAAAATGAAAAGGGCTCTTTTATGTGGACAAAAAAGTGAAGGTTAAACAACACTGGGATTATGTCTTAAGTCTTTTTTAGCTATGCAGACCTAGCATGGATTTCCTGGTCACATTATCACCCAGATAAGCAAAACCACAGCAATGGAATAAGCTTTTTCAATAAGTATCGAACACCCGAACCAAACTGGTACTTGACTGGTCAATAGAGAAATATTGATTCGCTTCTGGCTGCAATTGTTATCAATGCATTCTAATATAGCTGGCATTTTCAAATGGCTGAAGCTGGACTGGATGAGTGGGAGGGATGGCAGCAACGCTCAGTACAGCACCACCAGACATTTGCTGATCTTTTATGCGATAGATTTATTTCTGCTCAAAACTGTGGAGAGCAGTGTCAAGGAGTGTATCAATAAGTATTGGTATAGATGAGCAGTATCAGTATCGATATCAGTCTCAGTAAAATTCAAATTATTGCCATCACTTTCAATAAAACAAGGTCATTGTGATTCAGGCAATCCAACAGAGTCATTTCTCTCCAGCAACCCAAATGATCCACGGCCATTTGGAACTGCCATTTGAAAGTGTCGCATTTAAAGATATAAAACATTTTGTCGCAAATAGATATGCAAAACTATTCTTATCTAAAGTTACAAGGTCTCTACCCTATTCTACATTTTCCAGGTACAGTAAGTATTAAAGCCCAAACTGAATAAAAATACTTCATATAAACATTTCAGTCAGAATAAAAAGACCAAACTGATAGAAATTTCAAATGGTAGCAGAAGGGTAGTTTTAACATTTTCATAAACCAATTAAAACACCATATAAATGATTCAACTGGATTACTTGATGGCTTTGTTCTCGGTACATGCCCTTCATCTTTATGTAAATACGTGGTGACACAGGTTTCTCCAAATGGGGGCTTCTGACCTCAACTGGAGAGTTTGTTTTAAATACAAACTCTGAAAGGACTTAATATCACTGGACGACTAGGCAGCAAAATAGTAAGAAGTGATTAAACAGAGGCAATTTAGCAATTTAACAACTACTGGAAATGTCTGAAGACCATGTACTACAAAGCTAAATCCCACAACAAAAGTGGATCTGACCCCATCAACTTTCCATTTTACGACAGTAGGCTTGTAAATCTACCCAGTGATGATCAGTCACGGATCGAGTCATACACTAATATGTTCTTCTCTCTGGATGATTTGAAAGCCCTACAGTCCATGGCTATAACTTCATTTACTGCATGCTTCGAAATTACAACCAAATGATCATAGAATAATGCAAACACACCTGCAAGACCTCACTTTATTAGTACAATAAAGTTCTAATGATGTTTGTGCAACACTAACGCTAGCTTTCTCTTTTCTCTTTTACCTTCTCTCCCGTCTTTTTCTCGAAAAAATAAAACTTACCACTGACAAATCTAGACCGAAATTTACATGCTTAAATGCACGCTTCTAAGTTAGAGCTGAGGATTATTGAAAGGATTATTAACTGCCACTAACTTGTATCAGTATGTAGTTGTTGCTTAACTCCCATATACAGGGGGTCCTTGAGTTACGACACAGATGCTCTCCTTCGACGGTGATGTAACCCGAATTTTGGTGTAAGTCAAAACACACCTTAGCTTAAGTCACTTAATGAAAAACAGAACTAAGCCACCGAGAAAGGAAAAGGAAAACTCCACTCATACACCGCGTTACTGCCTATTCTTATGCCACACACAACCAAACCAGTTCACCCATGAAGTCCGTAATTTTTAAACTAACGGTGAAAGCCGAGTGGGAGCGGGAGCGAGCGTTGTATGAAACATCATATGTCATGACTGTTGTAACCTGAGGACCCCCTGTAGTTGGGCATTGTTTTGAACCCTGCTTCCCATCAAGAATGCCCAACACATATTTGAAATCACTTCTTTTAGCCACCATTACACCTTTGCAGGTTACACAAGCTAGAAAGTGCATCAAGTCAAACTGCTAACCGTTTAAAACAAGTCAGGAAAAAAGCAACATTAAATCTATTAACATAATAAAAATTACCACACATAGCAACCACCAATAACTAATATTTTCCATTTCAAGGATAATGTAATGTTATTTAGAGTTACAGCCACTTAAGTCATGTCATCCAACCTGCATGCTGGAGTATCAACATAAGCGTATACTCTCATCCATAAACTATCATTTGAATGTCAGTATGATGTTATCCATTTTGGGAAGCTCTACTAAATAGCCTAGCAGTTTATTCTTGGCTAAAGGGAAATGTAAAAATGTTGAAATCATTTTCCAAGACATCTCCTTTCTTCCTCTCATTTTCCATGGGAGAACAGATGTTTTTCAGGTTTTCCTGGACACATGGGAACCCAGTGCTACTATTATGCAAGCCTCAAACAACTTTCGTGGTAAAAAATAAAATAAAAACAGTTTATCTGGCTACATAAATAAGTGAATACTATTGAATATTAAATGGTATTACTTTATTTTGCCTTGCTGTTTGTTAAAAACCACAGTGACTGCTTCCACCCCTGCTGCAAAACTATATCAAATTCAAACAGCCAATGCACTCACAGTGGCTGGACTTGCCAAGACAGGCCTACAAAGTGACACCACTCCTCTAACAGGGAAAGAATAAAGCAAAAGATTGAAGAGACAAGAAGAAAGATGAAGTGACGGAACTGTTTTAACAGAGTGAAAGAAAAAAGATGACAGATATAAACAGACATGTGGAGACAGAAATAAGTGTGAGAGTGATTTATGAAAAACAGATAAGTGTGGTACTAGAGATGCTGCAGAGGTAGAAAGCCAAGACAGGAAGTGAAATCACTGAGGAAGAGACTAAAAGCTCATAAAATCACTAAGGTTACTGTGACAAATGTCTCGGGCGATTGAACAAGGTGAACCACATGAGTGAAGCCAAACAGCACGACCACAGAAATGTGTCAGGAAAGAGCCGTAGAGGATGAAAGAAGACGTGTCCTACCTTTAGAAGCCCAGGAGCGAGGGACAGGGGTAGTGAGGTGCCCAGGAGCGAAGGCTCTAACGCATCAGAAATTCGAGGGATTCTGCCATCATGTTTCCTATGGATGAGCAAACAAACAAGACTTCAGCATAAAAACACATTTCATAACGTCAGACATTCAAAACAGCATGCAATTTGAGTGCGCGCGCGTTTGTGTGTGTGTGTAGATTAAAATCCAACCAACACCAAAGCTATGTAACCAATTTTAATTATGCTAAAAAATTAAATAACCCACAATTTCAGCCAATATTATTTTATATTTACTAGTATTCTCCATTTTAATTTTACACTCCACCAGATTTAGTTAAACTGTGCTGTATTAGCAGGAAAGAGCTTCGGCACGGTCACATTTCTTAAGCATAAACAGCAGAAATTCACAAAGAGGCCTGGTTATCATAAAATGCCTAGATTCTGATATAAATTTTTGAATGATACTTATTACGTTGCTTTTAATTGTTTAAAGTGGATGCCACTTGAACCACAAATTAGTGTGAGGTGCTAAAAGTGTGTGTATTTCCTGAATTTCAGATTAATCAAGAAGCCCAGACGTTAATACCATGCTTACATAAAGTAATTTCGACAACCAATCATCAGTCTAGATTTTGGAGCAAGCATTCCTATTGGCTCACCGATACAAACAATGAACATTGAATTATTAATTAGTACAGAAATTTGATCTAGAATGACAGAATATTTTGCTACTCTGTCATACTGAGATAATTAGGTCCATACATCAAAGGGGTAATAGCCAGGGGGCACAACCCAGTAAAGTAACCTGTTCGGCATTAACGCAAACTTATTGTAGTTGGCAATTGACAAACCTAATACAGAATCTGCCTTACATTTTTAAACATATATTAAGCTGTAAGAAGTCATTTTAGTAAACATTAGTAAAAGTTAACATTTCAAATGATTACAGATGACTAATGGTTAATAGTTAACATGTCTCAATGACAAATCTCCCACAAACATGTTAATTGTGTTGACTTTGCTATTTTAGAATTGATAGATTCTAGTGGAGCTTAACACAGATATTTTAAATGAAATAAATTTGACAACAGACTATTTCACTACTCTCCGAAAATGCCCCTCTGGTGCTAGGACTGATTTGATCGGTATCTCAAACGTACTGATTTTTTTCCTAGCGCTATGCACAAAGTTCCAACTCTGTTAAATAATAAATGGTGCATCATCTGCATTATTTTCCTCTCTAGTGTTGATGCTGTCAGGGTCGCCTATCAGAGTTTGACCACATTTGTTTGCATGTAAATACAGGTGCCCAAGCTCCACAGGTGTGTGTGTGCCTTTATATGTGTGTGTGTGTGTGTGTGTATGTGTTTGTTAGTATAATAAGCATATGATTACAAACTTCAGGATTTCATAGAGTCTCATAATAAGCAGCTGGGTGGAAGAATAAGCTCTCTGTTTTCTTGCGCTTCCTTGTTTGGCTCATGCTGTCAGGAGGGTCTATTATTAGCTGAGGCCTGAACTCGGAGGCTCAGTCCAAATACATTATTTCACACAGCACTGCCTTGCTGCGGAAAGCTTAGCCCAACAGCTAGCAGCCAATTCTAAATCAATTAAAGCTCATCTCACATTAAGCTCCATGTAATGAGATTCACCACGGCTGGCAAATGTGAGCAGATTTCACAACTCTGCATTTCTGTATACTGAATGTGCAGGCAAATGCACAAGAGGGAATATTGAAGGCAGCTAAGGGTAAATATTTGATGTGTCAAATCAATTGACATGTGACAAATTAGACCAAATGACTGTGTTACATGCATTCCAGCTGCAGATGAAACGCTGGCAGTTTCTGAACTGGCACGGCGGATAGACTGGGGAATGCATGATTCGATCCAAGTTTCCTGCTTAGACGCATAAAACATCATTACAACCATCTGTGTGTGACCTAACTTTCCTGACACCATAGTGCTATCTGTCTAAAACCCATCCAGCCATTGTGCACACAGAAATGTCAATACAGCACAAAAAAACAGCACATGTCCTAATTTATGAGATATTTCTCACATAATTTATTGAAACAGGTGGAGTAATTCTGTCAGAAGCGCAGTGGACAAGATTCTCAGTTTCAGATTTGATGTGTATACAGTGTCGGACACATTAAAAATATCCCTTACAATTTTGCCACATTTTTCTCTGTATGAGATTGAAATAAACAGGAAAAGGTGAGACCTGAACATTTCAACAAAGAATGTAAACTGTAATTATGTAATTAAATATGAAATTGTGTGTATATAGCACATATATGTATATAGTGTAGTGTATTTCGTACAAAATTATTTTCAGAGTATTTCTGCAGAGATTTATTTGTCTTTTATATTGGTTTATATAATTCTTGTCTTTGTGTCTCTGTGTAACTGTGTAGTTGTAACATAAGCAAATTAATTGAGGATTAGGTTTTCTGATGTGGATTCTGAGTCTGATGAATTGCATTTGAATAGTCCAGGTTAACCCTTGAAGGCAAAACAGTCTCTTTGAAACATTTTAAGCAAAGTAGATATTATTCTGTTCCAGTTGATTTCTGATATTGTAAATACAAATGAGACTACCTAATAAATATTTATTATATGCATGTTTTAAAAAATGTAAACTTATTGTAAAGACACTCCAGTGAATGAATGCTACAAAAGAGTTTAATGAAATCTCGTTTTATTGTTTAATCAAGAAAAACGTGGCACAGTTATTATAAAATGTTTTTCACGTCATTTTAAGTCTTTCATCTAGCACAAATCCAAAAATGAGAAAACCTTTCTGCGATAAATTGACTTTTTTTTTTACTGAGAGTGGGCGGAGCTATACCTTCATTAAAGTTGCTACATTTTGGAAAAGCTTTGTGTTCTGACACCTTTCAATCAAAGTCAGCATGAACTTTTTTCAGTGCCACCGTAGCTCTGGTATTGGACCAGGTGGGCTAACCCTCACTCCCCAAGTGCATCAGTGAGCCGTGGGCACCCGTGACTGTGTCACCAGTTCCAATATTGTCCTGCCTTGGCCCACTTTTGGTAGCTTCTAACTAATGCATACTGGGAACACCCCACGAGACCTGCTGCTGTGGAGGTGCTCTGACCCTGTCAACTAGCTATCAAAATTTATCCCTCGTCAAAGTCGTTTAGATCCTCACACTTGCCCATTTTTCCTGTTTCCAACACATCAGTTTCAAGCGCTGTTCACTTGCTGCCTAATAAGCAAGTTTTCTGATTCTGATTCTGATATCCCACCTGTTGCTACTCACTTCATCTGTCAGTGGTTTAAATGTTGTGGTTGTTTGGTGCCACCAATTACCAACTGCTGCGGCCTTCTCCTGCCCATCCTTCAGTTCTGGAGCTTTCTCAGCACTGACTGCCTTCATTACTATCACGATGGGCTTTGTAGCCTAAAGCTAGATAAAGGCATCTGAATTGCAGTGCGAGCTCTTGTTTGTCAGCACGCATAAGCTGTGCTCAGCTAGGGCAGACACATCAAGGACTGGTACAGCATTCCTAAAGACAGCTGGGGCAAGAGGTATGGACTCTGGAGAAGGAGTGTGTGCTCATGCAGCTCATTATTTCCCCTTGGCTTTCCCTGTTTTTTGACGATGATGAAGATCCAACTTACTACTCTGACAATGTAGCAAGACGTATTAGATGCCTGTCACGGGCTATTTTCACCTCTGCAGCTACATTCTACCCTGTTTCTGCTGTTTCTTTCTTATGTTTTAATTCACTTTGTCCATGGGATTATTATTTTTAGTGCTAGTCTTTTATATAACATGTGTAACCATCTTTAGTCATTTCAGTTGTTAAATTTTATTTGTAGTGCCGGTTTTACTGTAGAACGGATGTTAGCCTGATGTTAGCCTAACAAAGCTATCAAGTATCATAGTTTGTATGTTATACTTACATTTGGCTTCTATTTATAGTCATGGATATCAATCTCACAGATTACATTATGGTGGATATTTTATCACAACTTATATTATATTTCATCCACCATAAAATAAGCTGTTATATCTCAGAAACAGCCAACGCTACACTCTGCTATGCATTTGCAGTTCACTGCCCAGCAATATTAGCCAGCCCAGAGGTCATATAAATTCCTTGCCAGGCTACCAAAATGAATGGCAAGCAAAATTGTCCAGCATGTAAACAATAACACAGTTCTCCTGAGTTTGCAGACATGCTGTAAAGACCATCATGTCAGAGCTGTAAAACTAAGAAACATGAAAATGCTTAAGAGTGGAAAGCAGGCAATACACACACACACACACAACACCCAGGACAAACCTTAAATACGTAAGGAGAATGAAGAGGCGGAAGTGGTCCACTGAATTCAGTAGACTCATTAGATTTTCCATCACTCACGTACCTGTTTCTATTAGGATTAGGCTGACAGGTATGAATTAATCATAGCTCTTTTAATACACAGTGCTCACAGAAGTTGCCAAATGTGAGTGTGATGATTACTATCTCGCCTAATCACATTGAGGGTCTAGGGAGTGTTTCAACCCTGTTTTTTAATGAGGTACAACACAAGACTGCCAACCAGAACAAAGCTCATTAACATAGATTAGTAAAAATATGTAAAATTAGCACTAGTACAAATAGGGAAAAATAAAATTGCTTCATATCTGCACTTTTAAAGTTGCCTGTGGGAATCTTAAGTGTTTTTCTACTTTATAAACACTAATAGAAAACTTAAATAACAAAAGAAAACCTTAAAAAAAAGTTCATATGCTAGTATTAATAATGTTAATAAGATTATTCATGACCTATTCATGACTTGAATGACTTACAAATTTGTCAATGCTTTGATTAGATAAGTTTTTTTTTCTACTCTCAAAATTACATCAAAATGACATTTACACTGTAATGCAAATATTAACTGGACAAATCCAGAGATAAATTCATCTATTGATTTCATTTTCTTTGATTTTATTCTGTTCTCCTAAAACAATTTGAAGCACCTCATAACTGCCAGGTCTGTTTATTACCCTGAATGAAAGGCACAAAGCTACAAACTGCTTAGCAATAGGAGTACTGCTATTCCATAGGCAATCCACTCAACCTCACCCACATAATTGATCAAATATATCACAAAATATATGTAAATAAAACTGAAAAGCTACATCACAGTACATCAGTATAGAGGGTATATATCTGTCCCTGAGTGGCAAACATGACTCCGTATTGACTAAACTGAGCAACTGAATACTTAAAAAGTAATGCAAACATGCACATCCACAAACATGCATTCACATATACAGATGTTTGTGTAAGCCAAGCATAGTAATACACGGTAATTAAAACAAATTGCTTTAAATGAAGATAAACCTCCCATCACTCACAGAACAGCACACACTCACCTCTGTTCTTCATTAACTACTGCAACACTACTGCTGTCTGTCTGACCTCAGTCTCCACTAACATTACACACTACAGTTTGTACTAACAGAGTGAGAGAGAGAGAGAGAGAGAGAGAGAGACGGAGGGAGAAGGGAATTGAGATGCACAGAGAGGGGAGGTGGAGTAGAAAGAGAGAGAGAAGCCAGAAACAGTGAAATAAAGGGAGACAGTGGAGATACAGAGACAGAGGAGAGATAGAGAGAGAGGGGGGAGAGAGAGAGATAGAGAGAGAGAGAGAGAGAGAGAGAGAAGGAAATTACTCACTCTGCAGATGAGTAAAGAGCACAAATCAGTGCTTAGAAATCTGTTCTGCACCACGCATCCAAAAGGACAGGTGATAGAACAGTCTCTCTCTCTCTCTCTCTCACTCTCTCTCACTCTCTCTCACTCTCTCTCTCCTTCCCTCCCTCCCCCTCCCCCCCCCCTCCCTCCTCCCTCCCTCCCCTCTCTCCTCTTTTGTCAACTGTCTCATTATCAATGTATTTTATCTATTAAGGACTCTGTGACTAATTCTTTCTTTCTTAGAGGAATTTTTCATCTTCTTTTTGTTGCTATAGATGCAATTAACCCTGCCTAAGTGAACCCTATTTAGCATATGTCTCTTCCCAGGGTGCCCGTGTGTATGTGTGTGTGTCTGTGCACAAGTGTAATTCAAGCCTAAGTACTTTAAAAGGACCACAATTAGACTACCACTCCATCCTCTAATCTACTTCAATCTGACTGTAGAGTCTACACTGTTCCCACGAAACCAGACTGCCTCGGCCAAACCTGTTTTACACTCTACAGACTATTACAGGACAAGGCCTGTGGGGCATCATGCAAACAGTGTCCAATTACCTTTACTCTACTCACAATTACAAAATCAGACAAAAATCACACTTTTACTCAGTTACTCACAATGTGAAATCCCCCTCAGCTCACATCCTTCATCCTTTTAACACTGCATTTTATTTTTGTCCCGATGAATACTTTTTATTTTCTGTGGATTTATCGCAAAAGTAGTTCAGGGTGAAACACTCCTTATACCCTCAGCATTAGTGAGTGGAGTTTATGGGGACTAAATACGCTATACATATGTAAATGTGTTGCTTTTTAAATGTTTTGCTTTTTGAGATTAAAATACAAAGACTTAGAAATGGATCAAAAGATATCTGATCAAAAGATAAAGTAACAAAAGATATCGGAATGAGTTCCTTCTGTTTCTGTCACATTTATATTTGTCACTGTCAATTATACTAGTTATCATGTAATCTACCACTTCACTTTGTAATTAGTTTGTTTAACCATTTGGCCTCCTCTTGAACATTTTTCAGACAGGCTAATACAGACATTTGTGGGACCAGCACTGTAGAGAAAATGGGCGGTTGTAACAGACACTGAAATCATAATGGTTTAGGTATGCAGAAATCCTGTCAGACTCCTCTTCATACCTGGCTTAAGCGCTGATTTTTTTTAGAGCTGTAAGTCAAAACGCTATTATGGTACCAACAGCTCCCCCTTGGGGAGAATTTTCAGACTGCAGAGCAAGCCTTTAAAATGACCATGTTTACCATATTTATCATTTAAATTGTAAACGAATCACTAAGCATAAGCCTCTAAATTGAGAACATAAATTTTCATCTTAAGCGTAGTGTCACACCTGCGTTTTCTGGAACATTCAGCAATGATAATTTTAACACGTCCTAACTGCTGACATAACAGTGCAAGTTAATGGTGGTTTAAGACATCATGCCAACATGTTTACGTATTTATATGTAAGTTTTATAAGTATACTCATACATTTAATCACACTAAACTCAGGCTATGCCCGACCAGCTGACGTACAGACTTGCTGTTTGACAGGCAACGGTGTAAAAAAATTATTTACATTTCACACAACTACAGAGTATAACATGTGACATGTGACACAGCAACACTGGCAAATTCCACTGCCAAGCCGTTGTTTCCATTATATGCCTTTATAAATCATCTTTGTCGAGTATTTATTGTCTTCCTATATTCATTCATAACTGCAATTGCACTGAAACCTTAGCAACCACAGCTTGTGCTGTTGTACAACAAACAATCATCCTGTTGAACAAGTCAAAGTCAAAGGAATGACACCATCACTGAGGTGAACACTTTCTGATGAGATGTTCAGCTACTCTGTGGTCACACAGAGGTGACCGGAGTGAATACAGAACAATTCACAACACAAAGTAAAGGACTGAACGCCAGCGCAAGAGCAAAAAGTTCACACAGCAATGGGTAAAAAAACTCCCCTGCTGAACGGTTACGTTTTTTGAGAAACTGACTACAATTAAGTAATCACACTAGCAAGACTGCATTGTTTCCTCTAAACAGGTTTTATTTAAATCACTTCATAAATGATAAATCATTTATACAATAAAGGAATTATAAATAATCATAAATAATATTGAAATATCAATACAAAGTGATTAAAAAAACAATGGTTGAGAGATGTGATCTCAACCCTAAGCCTAGAAAAAATTCGCTACTCCCTTAATAAATCTAGCAAGAAATTTTGCAAAATGTGGGACCCTTTCTTACAATATTATGAGAGCCTTCAATCTCCTGATTAGGCCCTCCTCTGATGGGAGGTAAAATGGACTGGACTACTGAGGATTGTGTTCTATTTATTTATTTATTTATGTATTTATTGATGGGTTTTTCTCTCTCTCTCTCTCTCTCCCTCCCTCCCTCCCTGGATGGGGTTGGGGTATGGGTTATGGTTGGGGTCTGGGCTATGTTTTAATACTAAAATAAGAAAATGAATAACTGGTTAAGGTTCAGGGATTACATATAAGTATGTTCAAGGAAGAGATATGCATATTGTAACTATTCAATGCTTTCTTTCATTGATCAATAAAAACATTTTTCATCTAAAAAAAAAAAAACATAGCAAAACAATACCTCAGGCATCAAGTAACAGTAGTAACCATACTGTAAGGAGGGTTTGAGGCATATTGTAAGGAGGGTTTGGGGCATTGTAAATATACCTTCCAACATATTAAAACACATTGAAGTTGTTTGGTTATTAATTTTATATGTTGTACTAATGTGAATACTTCATACAAATAGCGAAAGAAGGTCTGTGACTGATCAGGATGCTAACAACACACTCCAAAACATAACTGGTACGGGACTTAACATCAAAATTATTACATCAAAAGCTGATCTCACAATAACAACTTAGAAACACTACATTGTGCAGCCCTAAAACTACCCATTGCAAAAACTACCTACAACAAAATTAATATGTAGAGTCTGTAGCTATGAGACTGAAGATGGGAAGCTTTAGAGTTCAATGGGTTAAACCAGTTTTCTTTTTTCCTCTGAAACCTCGTCATGTCTTACCACAGGTGATGAACTTTAAGCAGAAACATTCCTTGCAGATTCAGCCTCCTTATGCTCCCATTTCTCTTGGTCTCCTGCATCTTTCTGAATGGCTGTGCCACACAGGGCAAAGAGACAAAACCAGCCTACGCCTCTACAAATCCACTGAGGATTACACTGTTCCTCTGGGTTTCTCTGCCAACCCCTCAGTGAGAATAACTCCAGACTTGAATTGCTGCCTGACTGAGTTCTTTCTTTGTTGGCAGTTTCTCTCAGTAGAACATGACAGAGAGGTCAAACCTGTTTGGAGTTTTTTTTCTCTTAACGGTCATATTATTAGCTGGGCCAGACAGGTCTAAAGCTGGTCTCAGGTGGACAAACGCAGCCCTACCCTGAGGGCAGAAATAACTGACAAGGACAGAGTAAGACAATGTCTTCCCCTTTATTCATGAGTTTAGAGAAGAGAAATGGATCTAAATCAGTTCCAGAACATAACATACTGCTTTGTGTTGCTTCATTTTTGTCATATATAAAGAACAGCAGATAAATTTATGGCCCTATGATTTAGTCAAAACAGCTAATCCAGAAGTTATTTCCTACAGCCAGCCCAACACAGCAATGCGTTTATCGTTGACTCTAATTAGGCTGAAACTTGAAGACATGCTAGTTTGAGGGCAAACGTGGTCTCATTAACCTTATTAGCAAGCAAATTGTGCACATCTCCGTTGGTGATGGGAAACATACCGAGCTCTGAATCATGTCACAATGTTAATAATTATTACACAGATAATAAAAATGTTCTCCTAAAGAAAAACACATTTTTGTCTATTTGTTTTTGTCGGCAATAACTGTTACATGCAAGTAGCACTGATTAATGCCTCTCTGCATCTGTCAAACACACACACCCATTAACACCAGTTATTCCACCAGAATGGGTCTCCACCCACCCAGTCTTTTAGCAGCAACTGAACAAGTTAATAAGGCGGTAACTCAACTTGAAGAAAAAAGAGAAAACCAATCTAAATGCTTAATTTCCCATAAGATTGGGGTCTATTTACTCACTTTGCTGTGTTTAAAATTGAGGTTTTGTTTGATTTTTTAGGAATGTATCGTGATCATATTTTTATGCGGTGAAGTCTCCCCAAATAACTCTGGTAAGACCTCACTTCAGTAATATTATATAATCTTTAAACACTACCATGGCAGAGATGTGGGAAGTGGGGAGATTTTTTAACTTTCTTTAAAAAAAGAGCTTTACTTTAAAATAATTTGTGTATAGAACAGTGTATACATTTTCCATTTCATGTTTTATTTATACTTGTTCAAAATCAGCAGTAGCTGTGCACTCTAAGTTACCGCTGTGTTTTCATCACATCGAGCCAAATAGCTTCCCTTCCCAGCTGCTAGACACTTTGAGAACAGAGTGTGCATCAGTGGTTTGCTGAGTCAGTTATATGTATTTATTGTTGTTTTTTTCTCATTACAGCATGTTCTCTTTGAAGTTATCAAAAAAAAATCAAGTTGGAATAAAATACACTTTGGGAAAATATTCTATTAAAAAACAAGATTATTAGGACATAAGGTACTGATTTTTTTTCCAGTACTGATCTTAATTCAGACAGTAAATAAACATAATAGTATTTTCAGTCAAGAATATAGAACCAAGTCAGCATTTTGACTAAATGTTCCTTTAAAAGATTGTATTAGGCCAGATAGAAGTAAAATAAATAAATGCACAAATATGTCATTTTAAAACTCAAACTAGCCTCATACACCTGCTTCCAGAGCTAATGAGATTTTAAACTGTGCTCCACTTCCTGTGAGGTCCTCCCAGTGGTCTGATGAGAAAATATTTCCTATCTGCCAGCTGCTACACTGCGCGCACACACGCACGCACACACACACACGCACACACACACCAGGTGCCAGGTAAAGTGATCTCAGTGGGAGAATAACACTGATTACATAACAAACTCTAACCGTACTGTAGGTGTCCTCTTGGGTTTTTCCATAATCGGCATGTAAATGAAGAATACTGACCGTACTGTAATCAGACAACTAGGCCATGTGGATCCAGTAACAGCAACCACTAGGCTGAGAGTCCTGGCTAAGCCTGCATTTCTAGCACTCTCTTTAATGTTGCAAGAGATCCAGGTCAATTCTGAATTCAGCTTGTCCTGCCTTAGAGGAGGAACCCATTCCCCAACACATCCACTGCTATTATAACCTATTCCCCAATGCACCCACTGCTATTTACAATAGTGAAAGGTATTTCTGTTACTGATCACACTATAAAGCAGAAAATTCTCCCCTCACAGCTACTTTAATGTTTCTGACCATTCAGATGAAGTCCAAAACATTTTAAATCCCCATTTCAAAGAGCAGAAATGGAAAAAAAGGTCCAACAGCATCAGTCATATTCAGGGTAAGTGAAGTATTCCCTGTGCGCTGAGTCTTCTGTCAGAAGAGGCAAGAACGTACTTAGTTTTGTAGGGTCGTATGAAAGTTACACAAGACAGCATATGGAGCTACAGAGAAACAGCCTGAGGCACAGAGCACCCCAGTGCTTCAGTAAAGCAGCGTCCACAAACGCTCCTGGTCTCCAACAGTCTTGTGTCTTTACAACACAACACGACAGTAAATAAACACCCATGTAGGGGTTCTAAGCAGCTCAACTGTTTAACAGCATCCTTTGCCAGCGACAACCTGTGTCAGAGAGCCACAGCCATCTGTGATAAGAAATGAATAACTGCATTGCTCCCTGGACAATAAACAGTGCTGCACAACATATCAGTATCTTTTTTCCCAAATATATCATGAGATGACATTTCCATTAGATTAATGCAAAAAAAAACCCCCAAAAAACCCATAGTACTTTATGCTAAAAATGTATTACAAACATACAGGCCTTTTTTGCATAGACTGTTTACCAGTACACACTGAAAGTAGATAGTTGAGGTGGTTCAGACATCTAGTAAAGGTGCCTGCTGGGTGCCTCCCTGTGGAGGTGTTTTTGGCATGACCAACTAGGAGGAAACTACAGGTAGACCCAGGACTCGCTGGGAGGGATATATATCTCAGCTGGCCTGGGAACACCTTGGGATTCTCCAGGAGGAGCTGGTGGATGTAGCCAGGGAAGGGATGACTATGTATATTAGTCATGTATGTGCATCAGTCACAAATATGTGGCTAAATGTACCATGTTTGTTTATCTGAATCTCTTATTGTTCATCTTAATCTCTGCTTTGTATCTCCAAAACATTCTCAAACAGTAACTTCTTTGACTAAATTGCAGTAATGATGCTTTAAAGGATACATGAGAGTTACTGTGTGTACTTAATATCTGAATTAGGAATTCCAGCTGGAGTCCTGTCAAACCAAAAATCTAAATTGTTGTGTGGAACACAAATCAAAATATACACCCAGCACTAATGGCGAGCACAGATTAGTTCCTCTCCCAAGCCCATCATGGATGTCTGCAAGGTGTCTGGAAGCAATAGCCCCAAATAATGAGGAGTCTGGCTTCATTTGTATTTGTGGAATATCTTTAGTGCAACAGTGTGCTCAGACTGTAATTAGCATGCCTTCACATAAACCAGCAAAGACTCAACCCACTCACAGCAATACTAATGAGCTTTTCTTGGCAAAAATATAGAAAAAATAATTGAGAACAAATCTTCAGAGCTTGAATAAGACATATATTGAGAAAAATGTAGACAGGAATTTATGTAATCTGTGATATATGTAAAATCCAGAGACCCAGTTCTTTCGCTATATCCCACAGGCACAAAAACACCAAAGCAGACGCCTTATCCAGAATGGATGAGAATTCTCCCGCAGATCCATTACCTGGACCAATCCACCTGCTTGGTTGCTGCCATCCTCTGGGACATTATTTGTGAATCCCAAGGAGTAGGAGCCAGCTGTTTAGATTCTAAGTCTTCCAAGTTTGTTGTTTGCTTTTGTGCATTTGCATCTACACTGCTGTAATTATTCCGACACATAGACAGTCCCCACAGTATCACACTGTCCATAAAAGTTTCAACGGCCTAAGACTAATAACAATTTCACTGTCTGCAAACTCAGTCCTACTATCAGTGTCCTCATAACCCAACCACATTCACTGCACATTCATATTCCAGACATACTCTAGTGCTTTGTGAGATGACAGACAGATTTAGAAATGGAACATACAGGGCAACACTTTTACTAATGCCTCTGTCTATAGCAGTCTGTCACTTGTATATCTAAAGACAGTGGCTGAATTCTAATATCACGCAGTGGCACGGCTGGTTATATCAGTGGGCTTCTACATTTCAGTCTGAGCCTGTAAAAAGGTTGTTGGTTCAAGTCTTACGGCCCTAAAAGTTCACTTTTTCTCTTTTCCGCCAGGGCCGTGCCGGAGCCTGTGCCAGCACCGGCACCGCGGCGGTGGAAACAAGCGACATGTGGTGCCTCACAGCAACACAGGCCTGGGTTCGATTCCCAGCCAGGTCATGCCATTTCTATGTGAAGCTTTTGAATTCTACCAACGTCAATGTGGGTTTTCTTCGAGTGCTTCACCCACATCAAAGACATGCAAGGTAGGATTAGTATTCCTGTCAGTGACCTTGATCAAGGCACCTGAGCAACACAGTGTGCTCACTGGACGGTTTAAATGCAGAGGTTCCATTTCACTGCCCAATGTGTATGTGACAAATACAGTACTTTCTATTTCTAGAACAGTACAAAGTGGTTAGAACAGTACAAGTTTAATTGGAGTTGGAGGACGTGTGTGAGCCCTGATTCTTTCATGGGTGTGATATTAAAACAATAAACACAGTTAGCTATTCACATGAGATGGGCTCCTACATAATACTGCATGAAGCCATTTAGCTGCCTCCGTGGAGACAATTATATCTGGCTATGTAAAATAGACTAATTTTTGTAGCAAGCACTTAACACCATGTAACAGCATAGATCGTAAATGCATTTGCATGATTGTGAACACTGTTCACAAGCAAAGAGGAGGATATGCAACCTCAGAAAATCCTTCTAGTGGCCTAGCAGGCTCAGTGATCAATGATAGAGTGTGCAGGCTACTTGCTACTTACATAGTTCATTTCAAATGATGGAGCATATTTAATGTGCCCATGTCATGGGATTCTGAATGCTGTTAAATGCACTCAACTCATGGTATAAATTTGCAAGCATACAGTATTTCAGAACAAATGTGGTGTACAAGATGAATGAAGAACATTTGGTGAAGTGCTAGGTATTATAAGTCACTGCAATTATGATGAATTTGTTATGGTTACAGCCAGTGGATGACTGATACATGAAAAACTAGTTCTCCAGACATTTCTCATTTACAAAACACATGGAAACAAACAAAATTTTTGTAGATGAGGGAACTAGCCTTACCAGTACGGTCATTATGCCCAAAGCGTGCTTAAGGGCTTAAAGTTAACCCCCTCTGCATGTGCCAGATTTTTTTTACATCTCCCTCTGTGTTTTGCACATCTGTTTTTTATTAAACATAAGTTTAATGAAAAAGCTTAAACATGGTCCAGTTTTATACAAACCATAAGCCAAACCCTGGCTCAGAAATCAAGGACCGAACCAAATTGAATAAGGTGAACAGTAAAAACTCCAAGCCCTTATCCAGCTAGATTTTTAAAAAGGTTAACATAATATAGGACATTTTACAGACAAAAAGTTTAATGCAACCTTGCTGCAGCCCAAAATTAAAACTGAGGTTGCCCTGTGTTCTGCCTTAGATTTCTCTTCCTAATCATAGTAACAACCTTTACGTTTTTATGGAGGATGGAGGTTCAGTAACTTAATCAGGCAACTGTATCAGTTCTCTAACATTACTGCTTTACCTGGAACTACCTGGAACCACTACATTGATGCATTGTAACAGTAAATAATCGCATCAGAATGTTAATCTAATGCCATCTGGCTGGGGCAAATATCAAGGCCCCTTATAGGGGCCACTTGGAAGTAGATGCTCAGATTACTTTGCACAGTGGAAAGAACAAAGTAGCAAAGAGACTGAACAATAAACCATAAGGCAAGCAAAACATTAAGGTTGGACATAATTTTGATTCAGTGAAGAAGCGTATGTGGGTAAAGAGCAAAAAAGAAGAAGAAAGCTCATTTGATAGCCACTGTGAGCAAGTGTGATTGATGTGCAACTGCTCTGTTGTTGTGCTGATGTGCACCAGCTGACATCAGATGAAAGGGTGCTTCAGTCTTCGGGGTATTTTTCGTCCTCTTCTCCTGTTTACTCTGAGACAAAAGTGTCAGCACACTTCAGAAGCTGGAGTGACACTTGAAGCAGAGTGTAGTGGACAAGACAAGAGCAATGGAATTGAAGGTATGTCAACAGATGCCCCTAGTGCTCCCTGTGAGACCTACTTGATCAAGACAGAGCTAATCAATCAGCCTTTGACTGATGCAGTCTAGGATAAACTGAAGGCCTATGATTCAGAGGACAGTGGAGGCAAATTATGGTTTAGACAGAATAGCAGCCTGATGAGTAAGATTGATCTGAACACTGCTAATCACCAGAGCACTGTACCTTTCAACACTTCTGACAGCGCTGCTATTAGTTTGTCCGTCTTAAAAGAGAAATGTCACAGTTGGACAGTCCTGTTATTTCAGTGGGCGCTATGTCATGTCTCTTCATTAAATGTGGTTTTAATTAAAAAAAAAACAAAACATACTAGTGATGACTTTAGGTTCGCAGTGATCACTGCTATGGCATGACATGAAGGATCTACCAGCTAACTGGCTCAAAATGTAGCTCAAACACTTTCAACTGTCCAACAGAAACAGTCTTTCCACAACCCATCCACTCACCCATTCCCTTCTAACTCCTTTTTTAGGAGGTGACAGAAGAGAGTCCATAAGGCCGAGACAAACACTGTCATTTTATCAAGTGTGCACTTTTTCTAGCAGCTAAAACATATTTGCAGATGAATTCAGGCAGTTGTAGGAATAAAGCTTTAAATATTCTGGAATAAAACCGTTCAATATCTCTAGAATTACCCAGTTAAATAGTGTAGCCTTCACATCAAGTCTGATGATTTTAAATGATCTGAACTTTTCCTTCATTTTTTTCAGTTTAATTGCAGAACAGTGCAGAGATGCCATGATTTTTTAACACGAACTACAAAAAGCAAACACAAGTGTCTCAATAAGAATCATCATTCATTAGATACAGCTATAGAGGCACTATAAGCTTTTGTATGCTTTTTTTAGGTGCCATCAGAATTATACATATATGCTTGGACTGCAAAACTGAGTAGGCTCCAGTTTATTTTACTTTGTTGAAAAGTGTTTAAAGCCAAATTTGCAGTTATGTTGTGAAAATAGTGAAAGAGAGATAGAAGAAGTGCAACAGTTCAATCAGGCTCAGGATCTGTTTTCACAGTGACACTGAACATTAGGGGAACAAAATGCTGTCTTTGAAGCTTCGACTCACATGACAATTCAATGGTAAAAGTAACTTTTTAGACTATGATATGAGATGTGTGTAGTACAGTTTTTTGTGTATAGCACTAAAACACAATTATGCAGTCTAAAAGGAACTAGTTAGAATGTGTTGACCACATCTAATGAATGATTTCAGAGCTGAAAAAGAATCTTTTATAATATATTATCAATGTACTTAAACCAAATGTTACACCATGTCAAATGAGTCCATCAATTGTCATTTAGTCAGTACAAAACTCACACAAGACACAGTCTGCATCCAGCACAGGTACCAAAAGAGAGGCAAAAAACTTTTAATGATATTTTTCTGCGCAATGGAGAAAAGAGACAGAAATCAGACAGATTATACTCGGGATCTATGCTAATGCAGCACACAGTGGAACTACGCTGTATGTGTGTGTATGGGAATGGTAGTAATCTCTCTCTCATCTGGCTTGCTGCACCCTTTAAATTAAATCCAGCCATAATTACATTTAGCAGAAGAGCAGTTCTCTCTTACTCTTGTTCTGCCATTCAGTCCTGCCCTTTCTCTTAATTTTAAACTTTCCATCTCAGTTCCTTAGCCATTATGGGTTAAAAAGCACCTGTAGTGGCACATTTGACATTAAACTCCAGTATGTGAAAACTCTTAAATAATAACTTTTTATGTATGTATTTGTTGATGTCAGGAACATCTATAACATCTGTCTGTTTAGCTATATATATATAGCTTTATATGCCACCAAAATAATAATATACCCAGGTAACATTAGCTTAAGCACAGCTTTCCAAGTTTTGACTGTTGAACTGCTTTCAGGTGAATTTTAAGCAAATGAAAAATATGCTTCATTATAGAAATGTAAATACTGTTATGCTTTTAACAGTAGAATGTGTATTCATTTAGAAACAAGTCTGTAAAATGCTGTTAGGCCTTAAAATATACACAACAAGCTTAAACAAATAAACGAGGTGTACACGATTGCTGATTACCTGACAAGGCATCTGAGGAAAGTTCACACTTAATTTCTATATTGGTTTTCAGTAAATGGTTTTATGCTTGTAATTTTCAGCCATTCTACTGCACTGCACTCTTGGCTTGGATAAATAGGTGTTGGAAGAAAAAAAAACTATTTACATAATGTTTAATTTACATTATGTAAAAAGTCTTTACTATAAGCAACTCCTATTGCACTATTATTTTTAAGGGTGTATTGAAGAGGTGTACTTGTACCCCTGGCCTTATGCGTGCATATATTTACATAATTTGGGCAGATGCTTTTATGCAAAGCAACTTAACATTTTTGCAAATTGCAAATTCAGTGTTAGGTGTCTTGTCCTTGGCCTACGCTATACTATATTTAGGCTAAAAGGTGTGAGTTCAGAAATCTATGCTTTACTAGACAGGAGAGAAAAGGACTCACCAATGACTTCTAGCCTTGGAGAAAGTTTTGTCCACTCTGCAAAGACACAAAAAATGTTTATTTTTTACAAATTCAAATACATACAAAAGGTTACACAATTCCCAGTTCTTGGAATCGTGCTGGCAGAATTAAAAAGGTACACTCAGTTTTCTGTGTTCCCTCTTTTTGACACACTCCCTCAATCTCTCTCTTTCTCTGCAATAAGCCATTAATATGCTAAATGCCAAAGGCCACTGCCAACAAACTAAATGGCCTTTAGTGCCCAACAGTTAAACCTATAATAACAAGTCAGTGAGTCTCCTGAGTTACTGAGGTCTGCCATGCTAATGAGGAGGCAATGAAGCACATCCATATTGCAAAAGGGCCATTGCCATTTTTTAAATTGAAAATCTTAGAAATTGGCTTAATCTCCATTACAGTGTGAAAAGCAATGACTGAGAATGTCAATCCTTCATCCTGTTAAGGCACATTCACAGTGCCATAACACATTTTGCTATGCCACACCGATGTACTTAAAACAGGCATAAAAAATTGAGCAGGGCTTCAAAGGTTCGGGAATGCTAATGAGCTTGGCCAAATCTATAGCAACTATAAAGAGACTGTTTCTAATTTACCCAGACACACTCCTTGTGGTTTTATTGCAAAGTAGAAGCCTGAACTGACTGACGATAGTATAAGGAATCTAAAATGCACAAAATAATCATATTTGTCTCGTATCGTGGTTTCTTTGAAGGTTTAGCCCAGTGTTTCCTGGTGACCCAAACACACCTGATCTAGTTAATCAATTGATTATGCCATTTGTAGGCTGGATGAAGTGAGCTGTGGCAGAAAAGAGTGAACCTACACAGGAATCAAAGTTGACCATATAAAGAATGTAAACCTAACAAGTTCCTGGCCAAAAAACACAAGTGTGTTTTCTCTGGTTTAAGCAGCTTCACTGAAGTGTTGCCTCATCACTTGTCATGCTGAAAAAAGCCACAAGGGAAAAAGGTGCTGTGGATATCTATCGTCAGTGTGTTGGTGTTAAAAGCATGCTGTCAGTTACTTTCCTGGCTCCTTTTTTCTGTGTGCACTGAAAACGTGTTTAGACAGCCCGTTAGTGGTGCCTGGTGCTAGAAAGCAGCTTTTTTTTTTTTTTTGAGAGGGGCTCTCGCTTGCCAGCCACCACACCCCCAAGGATAACTGGTGTAGAGGGCAGATAACAAATGTGCAAACACAAATGGGATATGCCGTTATCTCTTCTTTGTGTACCTATATCGTGGACTTGTAATGTGGTGGGCCTTATAAAATGGTAACTAAGCGTGAATACAAAGTACGTGTTTGTACCTTTGATATCATTACATTTTGTTTTTCTCCTTTAAATCCCACATTCCAAAGGGAGCATTTCACTGGTGAACATTAATGCAAGTACTGCACTGGTTGTGACCCAAAGTTGGTGCAGACCTATTCAGCTACCACTAGATGTCTCTGCTCCGTCAAGGGATTTCCTGCTACTTTTCAGTCAGTTTCTATTTTGCAGTCCCAAAACACACCACATAATGAGTGACAAACTTGGAGGCTGGAAAGAGAAGTCGCTATTAAGTGCTGATCAAAGAACAGTTTGTCTTGTCCATGTCTAAACCCGTTCTGTTCAAAGTAAATCCATCACATTGGCCACAGAACAGCAGAGCGGGCCAGTTTTGCAGTTTTGTGCCCCCCTGGCCCTGTTGTTTGTGTCTGTGTGTCTGCAGGATAAATGTCAAAGCTGTTCAGGTGGAGCAAAGCATCAGTCAAAATAATGGTGTGTTCACATAGATTTTGCTGACAGAAGGGAAAAAGAGGCCCTGTTGTGTCAACAGCGCACATTAACAGCAGCTCCAGACACAAACAACAACAGCATGTAAGTGGACACATATAGGTGTACATGTTACTTATAGTGTGTGTATAGGGCCACTGGGTGACCTGCACTGAGAGACCAGGGCTTGGGAAGTATACACAATTTTCAGTTCAGGGTCTTGTACTTTTAAAAGCAAAAACAAAGTCTAGTGTGCTTACAAAGTGTTAAATGGTGCTGGTTTAGTTTAGCATTAATGTAGGTTTTGGTTAGCATTAGTGCAGACAGCTCTGCTCACCACAGAGCATGTTCACAATTCTGGTCATGTAAATTACAGACACGAGTTTAGAAACTTCAGAAAAGCAAATGGTGTTTGGTTTTGTTGAATGCTCACTAAGCTAATATTTAGTTTGAATTTTGAAGAGAATGAATTTTACGCAAAGTAGTGACAAAAGCGATGGAGGAACAACTAAATAGCTGTAAGTTTTACGGGACCACCACCGGATCCACTTGACACATTCTCTTAAGGTTTCAGTTTATTTTTTTGTACTCTCAATTACTTTCTATCATCAGTCCTTTAATACACATATCGCAATTATATAATTATATCATTTTATTAATATTTGAATATTAATATGTGATGTCAGGAATAACACTTCTGTTCCAAATGGAGACTGAGCAACTGCATCCTCTCGTCTTTGAGAGTCTGGACTCCTGAGAACAGGAGTCTGTGCTTGATGTTCTCAGTATGGAGAAACACCCTAAGAGAGCAAAGCTGAGTGACTATTGCTGCAGCAACAGAAAGCTGAAATCAAACTGTTCTCTGCTGTTTAGGCCTGTAGCGTTTAGCTGTGGCAACAGTGGTTTAGTTAACAGACCGAAAGTGCTTCACACCACACTGAAGGCTTGGTTCTAGCTGATGTTAAAAGAAAACTTAAAGGATAAAGATTCATATCTAAGAGCACCACATCAAGTGACTGGTATTAGAGTTCTAGGTGAAATAGAACATGTTCTGTGGTGCATGTAGCTCTTAGCTGTCATTGAGCCATGTAGTTTTCCTGAGGTATTTCCTGGCCTTGATTTCCCCCCTCTTTCTAACAGCACCACCCATCTGTGAGCCCATCTAAATTATAAATGAGTGGAACGTATTTATTTGGCCATTTACTGAATATTCATGGACTAGAAATTTGACACGGCCCTAAAAACTGCATCATTTATAAATTGCCCGGTACATTTTATTACCATTATACTGCCCAACCCTACTAGGAATGACTGTTTCAAATACCATAAATCTGACTGCAGAAAAATGCAAAATTATTCTAATACATGAATCCTGTGCAACATTACAGGTTTCAGATTATCAGTGAGAATCTTGGATGCTGTACAGATGCATGAGATTTCTCTAAATGTAGATTACTCTAAAATTACTGAGAAAGCTGAACAGCAATGAACAAGTAATGAAACCTGTAGCAGTCTGCAGAAACCCACTAATATTGCAGAAATCTATCAAAGTGATCAAATTTAGACAAGCTTGTTAATGCAGCTTTCAAAGTTGTTTTATGCTACTTGTTACTAGTTTGGTTCACTCCTTAAATATCCTAAAAAGCAACTCCTAATTTCACCCAGCGAAAGTGTTTCTACAGGCCACCACACAAATGAACATGTGCAAAAGCCTCATATGCTGACTATATTGAGATGGATACCTGACAAAATTTCTATAACTATATATTTATATCATTTTATTTGATTTATTTGTTTCTAAAATACTTGAAACAGTAACTAAAATATGTGAGTCTGTAACCTTACAGGTCTTCAAACTGTGAAAAAGTTCAGCTAGCTCAGACGAGAGATGACACGAGTGTGTGTGTGCAGTCAATATGTATGTTCTCTGTGTGAAAGCACTAACACAAAGAAACACTCTCTCTCTCCCCTCTCCCTCTCTCACACACGTGCAGCCACATGTACGCTCTGCACTTGGTATGACCTCTCTGTTTGAATCAGGACTTTCACATGAACAGTCAATGCATTAAACGAAGACTGAAATAAAAGACAACCCAGACCAAAGCAATCAGAATGAAAACCGTAGTTTAGAGTGATATGTGTGCATGGAGTGTGCATAAATGTCACAGAACAGCAGGCTGTGCCATTAACACAGAGCAATTTATCATTTTCAATTAAAGGCTGATGCAGTGCACAGTGTCACACAAACACAAATATAGCACACAAAACTGCTGTTGTGTGCTCATGGCAATTTCCTCTGCTTTAAAAAGAGCTTCCCCACAAAGAGTGGGAAGATGACAGGTAATTGGTTTGTAATGCCAGCTTTCGTTTTTCAGTTCTTATTGGCAAAACACAGCCATTGAAATGTTTAAATGTTATGAGGCTTAAGCATTTTCTGAGCTTCAGCAATTTAATGAAACATGAATATGGGACACTGCCTCAATCCACTTTACTGTCAAATTGTCTTAAGAGTTGAATATGCATAACATAAAGGACATGTATGTGATCAGAACAGAATCTCTAGAGCAGTGGTTCACATACAGACCCAGCCCCAACCTCTGGCAGGCAATGAGCATTTTTGTCAATTATCACTTGATAATTTTAATAACCTACAATTAGGGATGGTCATTCATTTTTATGGCAAATTCGGATTTATTTACAGCCAAATTCGTCACTTGAGGATTTTTTTGGGTCTATGTGCAAACTCAGGACAATTTTAATATAAATATGTCATTTACACATTTTATCTGATATTTATTTTGTCTGTCATTTTAACTGTCTCTCCTAACTGAAAGTTGAGTTGCTATTTACATAACATTAAAATTAAATCACGTGCTAATTCAAGAAACAAAGAGGTGACTGGCTATCCATGCATAATTGTTTAACATTTTTGTGTATGTGTAGCAACGAAATTCAAATGTAGCATAATGTTCACAGTATTTCAGACATAAATTTGCAATAAATATAATAATATAATAATAAAGAAGTTAAACATGTTTGAAACTAAAATCTACCAGTTCTGACTAACTGTACATCCCTAAGTTCAATTTATTATCACTTCTATTATCTGTTATACATTCTGTAAAACCTACAATGTTATCTGCATAAGCCTAATTATAACTATGCATGTCATATAACTAATTTACACAAACTACTTAACTACTTAAGCTACCAAATATTTTCTACCAGTCTATATAAACTGCATGTTCTTGGTAAAGTACGCTTGTTGATAGCAAAGCAAGTTTACTGTAACAAATCTTGGTCTGTGGCCATGGACCCGTATTTATTTAGGGTAGCAGAGTGGTGTTGTATGACCAGTTCTACATACAATGTAAGCATGTTTTAAGCACAAAATACAACACATCCTTATTCTTATTCTCGAACCCTGTTTGCGTCAGAAATATCCTGCATCTTAAACAGAATGTGCTGCTTTTGTCCTTTGCAACAATATGTGCTAGAAAGTTGCAGAGAGCAGGTGTTGTTTGAACTAAAACAGGGCTTCAGATGGCCAGAAATGCAAGTAAAACTATAATAATCATAAGATTATTTGAAGATGAAGACATTACTGAAGATGAAGAACACTAAACAGGAACGTTATTTTTGTAAGTTCTGCTTTTTGGGGAGGCTCCCGAACCCCAACCCCCCACCACCCCAGCTCCATCCCTACATCCCTACACAGAATGCTTTGCACTACTCCTGCTAAGGCATAATTCCCAATATGTGGGAATATACTCTTGTGGGGCTCATTCTTGTACAATTACATTTGAGTATGTAGCAGACCCTCTCATACGTGTTACCAAGGTAGGTGAATGCAGTGTTAGGAGTCTTGCCCAAGGAGCCTTACTGGTGCAGCCAATATGTTCAATGTGTTTGTCTGTATTTCTTCTGTTATTAATATAAAGAAAAATATGATCCAAATGATAAATATTAAGTATAAATATTATGTTAAGTATAAATATTAATACAAGAGCAGAAAATGCACTGACTCCAAGCATACTTATAATGGAATCCACAGACAAATGCTGCAGCAACAGGTTTTACTAAGGAATGTGGCAAACTTATTTTAATGGTGATCAGTGCAAGACGTGTAGAGATTAAGTTAAAAAAATGCCTTTAGCAAAAATGCACATGAACAGTCAAAAAAAAAAAGATAATTACAAAGAGCACATGTACATGTCTGTCTAAACAAACACACACTTGTAAGTTTGAAGTGGTGGTGATTCTCTCTCTCTTTCTTACCCCCCATAGGCTCCAAAAGTGAAGCTCCTCTTCCGAAAAGCCATGATGTATAAAAATGAAATTCTTGAAATCAACACGACAAACACATCAGCCGTGTGCTATTCTTTCTATCTCTCTCTCTCTCTCTCTCTCTCTCTCTCTCTCTCTCTCAGCTGACTGACTCAATCTGTTTGCTAATGTCCTGTGCTTCAGTCTCCTTGCCCCTCCTTCGCTGCCCTCCTTCGTTCCTCTGCTCCCTCCCCTCAGGTTTTTCCCCTCTCCTGAGCAGAAGAGAAGGGTGTGTCCAGTTCTATCAGTATCCATGGATATGAGTAGGTGCCTGGATGGAAATTCATTGCCCTCCAGTGAGGGATAAGCAGAGCAGCAGCTACTGAATCTCTCCTTCATCCACTAGGCTTATGGCTCCTCTCAGAGTGTTCTCAGCCATGGGGATATAGAGGCATAAGTTAACTAATGGAAATTCGAACTTGTGGCAGCATTCACAGATGACTGAGCATGATGTAATAGCCACATAAGTAAGGAATGCCACTCTCACTCATTTGAAAGCTATTTTATACTGCCACCGTATTTGTCTCAGACTGCTGAGGTCATATATAATTATGTAATCAGTGTCATGCCCAAATAAAGAGCTCCTTGTCCAAGCCTTTTTTTCTTTAACAAAACTCGTGTTTTTGAATATTGCCCCTATCCTACGCTATAGTAAACAAAAATGTGCCAAAGCTGATATGATTTGTCCTTTGTACGTTTTCCCCTCTGAATGTCACCAGATCCTCTAACAGCAGAGAAAAAATTAATACTGCTACATATAGTCAGTTCTATAATCAGATAAATGAGTAACGAAAGGTCATACAAAAATGTCTTGGCGGTTAATTGGCTCAATCTCAAACTCAAACTATGAGAACATTCTAACCTTTAAATAAATTTGATTGAATAAATAAAAAAAAAACCCACGTGTCACGTTTGTTAAAACCCTTGGATTTAGTGCATCTCCAGTAATTCCTGATGAGAATGGAGAACACAAACAATCAGACAAAAGAATCAGACAAAATTCGTTCAGATCCTCAAGATTATCTGCTTTGGACTCTCCACCTCAGTTTACCCCAAAGGTTTTCAATGCAGTTTAGGTCAGAGGACTTGCATGGCCATGTGAACATCTTTATTCTGTCGTCCTTTCACAATTCTGTGTGGAATTGGATGTGTGGTTTGGATCATGGTCTAGCTGGAAGATCTGACTGCAGAGACAGCTAGAGCTTCATTAAAGATATCCTGGTGCTTGATAGTGTCCATCGTGCTATGTATTCATGTCATGCATCTTTTGAAGGAAAAAGAGCTACACAACATGCCAATTCATTCACCACAGTGGTTCTTAAACCAGTTCTCAGGGACTGCCTAGATCATATATTCGCTCCATCTCTACATGTAGCAAAAATGTGGACTTTCCAATTTGAGAACCATTGCTCCACCAAACTAAAACTAGAATGGGGATCTTTACCTTATAACCATTCCTCTTTTTAAATTATTGAAGTCTTACATTTTTCCTCAAAAGACCCAGGGCTGGTCTGGATGCGAATGGAAAACTACAAAATGACAACATCTTCAGAGGATCAGTGCTTTACAACAGCTGGCACAGCTCTGAAAAACAAACATACAAAAACAGCCTTTTGTAACCCCACATGACGAGGTGTTTACTATACAGGCATTCTGCATAGCTCGTCTCGCATCAGCTGACTGAGATGAGGGTGTGTGTGAAAAAGCGTCTCTTTCACCCCGCCATTCACATTAGCAGGCACTGAAGAGTTCATCTGGGATGATACACTTAGAATATTGAACCTATACGCAGCCATATACAGGTACAATATAAATGCATCCAGACCAGGGACGTGCAGGGGTTTGGGAGGGGGGGCTTGAGCACCTGCCTCTTTCCTCTTGGGTGCCCCAAGTGCCCTTTTCTTGAGGTATTTTGTGTGCGCGTGTGGAGTCCCGCCTGTGCCCCTCAACAATAACATTTAACTATTAATCACAATTTTGCTAAATAAAAAGATCTGGCTTGCATCAGTCACATGATGACCATCAACCAATGCTCACCCTTGGCGGCAGAGCGCGCTGGTTACGAGCCGGGAACAAGCTTGCAAAGAGCACCTGCATTTTTTTTGCTGGCTGGGCGATGCGGAGCTGTAGGGAAAACACACAAATTAATTGGGAGACGCCGACGGATGCAACAAAAACCAGTAAGTAGGGTGTACAGCGTACACAATAATCTATAGCGCACAGGAGTATTAGATTATTATATACACGTTGTTGTCTTGTGGCAACTGATGAATTGAAACAAACTAGCATGCTGTGTGTGCACTGTGCAACAGCGCGACAAAACATTATCTGTCCTTTTATTAACTGCACAAGTAGTGGTGATCATTAGCCGCTAGCTAACTGGGTAAGGGTGTCATGGGTCTGTAACTCTGTCCACCATTTTAGGGAACATATTTCATTTAAAAGTAAGTTACAGGGCTTTCCCCTGCCTTTCTGGAGGGCTTATATTTCACTTAAAACTATCTAATATGCATATCCACATAATTATGGATTATTATAATTATGATATAAAAAAACACACTGTAAAGAAAATACATTAAGAAACATTATATTAGATTTATATTTCAAATATGACAGAATGCTGATTTTACAGCAGAGTGGATAGTCAAGCAAACTGAATCACACAAACCAGCAAGCATCTGGTTTATAATTTAAAATCCAGGCTTCTCAGCAATGGTAAGAGAACCGGTGGCAAAGAGGCAGCCCCTAACAATGAGACTTCTAGTTTTGTGTATGTGAGTCTTTATATAAAGGCCAGTTCCTCACTTTGCCCTGGTAGGAATGTTATGTCCCTCGTCTTCGGCTGACCGCAGATTCCATTAGATATGACCAGAGTGAGTTCTGCTCACTCAGGCCCTCATAAATCAGATCGTAGAGCTGTCCCCATCCTCAAGGTGAATGGACGCTCACTCTGTCCTTCCCATCAACGTCCTCAAATCACCCTGAGCACAGTTCCCATGTTGGAGAGAAAGTTGTAATGGACAATGTGCTCCAGTAAACTGAAAATGGCACTTCATAAATCAATGTTTGCCAAAATAAACTACTTAAGAATGACCAGAAGGAAACATTAAGCTACTAGCACATTTAAATGAATGTGATAATGGCTTAATTGGATGAAGTCAGCTACTTGTTATCATACAGTTATAAGCAATTGTTCACAGGCTCCCAATAAGTGGCCTAATAATGCCCTCTTCGTGATACATGCAGTATTTTTGTGATCTAATAATACAAACAATACGCATCATGTATTCAGAAAATTATTCTGTGTGTGTCTTTTTCCCCATGCTGCCCATCCCTACTAACAGGACACAGATAAACACAACCACTCAGATGAAGTGTTTTTGTGCAGCCTAGGGCTGGGCAGTCTGAAGGCAGTTATATTTATTGTGATTACTTATTTGCAAATTATTATATTCATAGTTCTGGACAGTATTCATGAACTGATTTATGTCGATTCCAATTTGCTTAAAATGTATTCTTGTGTTACATTGGGTTATATTTTTGCAATGCCTTCCCCTATTATGCAGACTATATTTTCCAAAGACACCTGGAAAGAACACTTTTGTTATGATCACCAACAAGCTTGTATCTTATCAACTTTATCAAATAACACTGCAAAGTCCATGACGTTCTTAAGGATGACTTGAACTGGAATAGTAACTTTTTCATTATCACTGGGTATTAGTACACAGTCCTTGCACGTGGATTATTTGTTTTAGTCTCGTCTTTCTAGCATGGATATGCTAGGATAAGATGACAACATATGCTACCTTTATACTACTTTATGCTAACATAACTTTTATGCTACTTTAAGTGGCATGAAATTAAATAAATACAAATTCACATTGCCTTTCACAGGATTACTCAATTTCAGTGGCAATGCCTAATGCCTGGTCTGACAGTCTTATCTTTAGTTCCTAGGTTCCATTTAATATTTAGTTAGTTACCCTTGGAAAAACATGCTCATGTATATGCAGATACATTTTGCGACCCTACGTGAGAAAATGATGGAGATAAGTTTCCATACCAAACCTGCTCAACCGTACGAATATGATCGATTGTATGAAACGGTTGTATTGTACACACAGTTCATGTTGATCTGAGATGTATGTTTCAGCAGATAAAGGCATGAAAAATTATTCTTGGCTCTCAGGTTTTATACAATGGCAGCTATCCAAAACACAGAATTAACTTTTAACTTATTTTTGCTTAACAAGAAGCAAACCATGACCAGGACTGTGGAACACCATAAACGGTTTGTTATTATTCACCAACACGGTCAGAGTTAAAATGTAACCACAACACCAGCAAGGACAAACAAAGTCAGTTTCATAACAGATGAGTTAATAGAGGGCAGTTTGGAAGCCCTTGTTATTCGACCTCTCTTTCTTCAGGACAGACAATGTCTAGACTGCTTCGAGTTCTGTAATCCTGGTTAAATGCCACAGCACCACTGGGGTCATTCCATCAGAGCCACATGGTGTCAGAGCCTTGCTGACTTCATAATGATAATGATTTCAATTTAGCTAAAGGCCATTACACATTCAAAAGAGACTATTATGCCAGTTAGAGACATGAAGGCATGATTCAGCATTTTTGATACGGTATAAAAACCCCACTTGGTTATTTTTACAACAACTATTAAAACTGGTTGGCTCTTGTCCAAATTATTTTTATGATAAATAAAAAGAAAATGAATACTTTGATTGTGTGAATTAACTGACAGTCTTTTCATTTAAATGCTGCTTGCAAATGACCAGCTGCAACAGAAGTTTATGTTCTCTTTCTGTGGAAAAGTCAACTTGGGAACTTTCAGCCGTAACTATTACTTTACTTTAGTTTAAGTCATTAACTCACTATAGGTTAGACGCTAAAAGTGACAAATGTGTTGACGTTTTATTGTCAACATGATCAAAAATGTCACATAAATGTCTCAACCTGTCACATGCTCCAGATCACGTGATGTCATCAGGCACTGGTAATGACTCGCATCTCTGGGTATATAAACAGGAAAGAGGTATGTCTCTG
Organism: Hydrocynus forskahlii; assembly: GCA_037974365.1. Lineage (NCBI taxonomy): Eukaryota > Metazoa > Chordata > Actinopteri > Characiformes > Alestidae > Hydrocynus > Hydrocynus forskahlii. The sequence goes on along the minus strand of JBBPCX010053756.1, from coordinate 6,519 downwards.
TACACAGACATTTGGGTCTCATGCCCAGATCTCTTGCCATCATCATCGTCATCTCTCTGTACCATGAGTACTCTCTCTCTCATATATATATATATATATATATATATATATACACCTATCTGTACGCGTGTGAGAACATTGGTTTCTGGTGGGTTTCTTTACTCCTATTTTGGAACGTTCTCAGATCAAATTGCGTGGCTTACCAGCTCTCGCCTGTCTATCCGCGACTGAGCTCTTCCACCACGCTACATCTGGCGAACTACCAGTCATTCGTGTCTTGCCCATGACACAACCCTTATATGCATAAAAGCCAAGAAGTACATCGGGATACATCGGGATAATTAGTCAATGTCTGAAAAAGTCTCACAGGCATGAGGGTGCACATACACACAAGCGCACACACACATATAAACATTGTTCTTCACTGTCTCTGGCAGGTAGTTCACCATTGACCACAGGAGAACAGACTAATGAGGCGATGCCCATGGAGACTTAGCAGTGTATATTCTGATCAGGGACCCATAAATAAACCCTGAGAACACTCTTAAAAATAAAGGTACCAAACAGCATTTCATTAGAGTAATACCACAGAAAACCCATTCACGGGATTATTCTTTACAGAACCATTTTGTGAATGAGGTGTATAAATGTGAAGAACCTCCACAAATTGTTATACTTCTATAGGAAATGAAAGGCTGTAGTAGAGCCATACACCCAGGCCAAGAATGAATTTAATAGAGTGTACACAGTTAATTTCTGTATCTGATCAGAACACACACTACTCAGTCTCTGTAAGCATCATCTCAATACTATAGTCAGTGGTGAACTACCTTGAGAACATGAAATAACTGAATAACTGACAGAGTGTGTGTGATGGGGTTTCTAAAGATGAGTGTGGGTGTGTGTGTTTGGGGGGGGGGCTGGTGGGGTTCATTTTGTTGACCGCTGTGGGCATTTTCATTTTGCTGAAGTGGGAGAGGGGGCTTTGTTTGATCGATGACCTAAAAGAAGGCAATCTGTTAGTAGCCTAGTGGTTAGGGCGTTCACCCTGCGATCAGGAAGTTGTGTGTTTGATTCCCAAGATAGCTAAGCACCTCTGAGGTACCCTGAGTAAGGTACCGTCCCCACACTCTGCTCCCTGAGCGCTGTGTTCCTGGCTGCCCCCTGCTTCACTTGGTGAATGGGTTTAAGTGCAGAGGAAGAATTTCGTGCTGTTCACGCTGTGCGCTGTGGTCTGTTCACGTATAACAGAATTTTCACTTTCACTCAACTACCTAGTCTTCCCTCCAATACCTGGTATCAGTCTGATATCCATCAATACATTAATTGTTTTTCAAAAATCATAAACTAATAATGAATTTAATGGAAAAAAAACATTATCCAATTCAAATAATGGATTGCTCATAATGTAGTGTGTCTTACCAACCAGCATTTTACCAGCTTGATAATCCACAACCTTATTGGCTGTGTTACAAAAAAGGGAAAGGGAAGTCTTTCACCCTTTGGGAGTTAAATGGGTAGATTTCAGCCCCATCAGCTGTCTTTTGTTGCAGTGCCACAAATAGTAAGTTGCTGATTATGCAAAACAAGTGGTAGCAGTGCAAACAATCACAAAGGTATCAGATTTATTTACATATATTCTAATTGCTAATGCAACCAAAACTGCCAAACTGTATAGCCCAGACCAATGCTTAAATGTTTTATATCTTGTATTCTTGATATTGAAGAAAAGCATTCTTTCGTCATCTATTGTGGTCTGTTGCCTTGGTGGCTTGCTTAGCTCAGTGGTACGTTACTGTGTTAACAACAATGCATCAATGAGTTGATTGTGTTTAGTCAATGCCACATGATTCATTCTTTCCTGAATTATACATGATAGCCTGATTTTATTGCTTTGACATCTTAATTGTTGAGAGAACTGCAGATGTTACAAGTATTAACTTTAAATCTTTTGTTAGTTCCCATGGGCATGTACTAATTAATGCACCAACATACAGGTGACAAAGAAACAAGGGAGAAGCCAACTGCCTAATTACTTATAATCTCCTGAAATGCAGGGACAATAAATTAAAAGGAATGTGATTGCTATACAGATCACTCTTCGTATACACAAATATGAATAAAGGCTCTGCATAATAATCTCAGTGCCACTATTTAATTTAAAATTTCATTTCTGGAGTACAGAGCCAAAACAACAAACATCAGATTACTTATGGATTACACTTTCTAAGACATTAATTGCTTACTAATAGTATAAAATGCTTTTATATCATTATTCATTTTCATTTACTGTATAATTGATCAAAACTTGACAGTACCAGGTGGTGGACAGTCAGGAAAATGATGCTTATTAAGTGAGAGACTTATTAATGCATCTTAGACATTCACACACACTACACTTTCAAGCAGGTACATACACACACTCACTAGGGTCAGGGAGGGTGATATAGGCCAAAGGGCCCCACCTATCCCTCTGTCCCTGGTCCTACAGGAGCAGCACGGGCTGCATAGAGGGGCCCACTGGAAAGTTCAGGTAAAAAATCAGGCCTGGGGGTGTTATGTGAGATCTTGGCGGGAAAGAGCGGCCTCCCCTCAGTGTTGGCAGGATGGAGGCCTCAGCCCTGCTGTAGCAAGATGATAACTGGTCCAAGGATTTCTGGGACACTCCGGGCCCGTCTGGAGGGGTGGGCTTGGGCCGGGTCAGGGGACCTCCTTCACTTAGGCCACCTGGGGTCCATTTCCCGGTGGGGAGGGGGCTCTATCTACGGGCCCTTCTCTTATCATCCTACAGGGCCAGTGGGGTGACCAGCCGGGTCGCTGCAGTGGGCTCAGATCTGCCCTGCTGTGGGACGGTCCGGGGGGCTTGGATCTCTCCAGTGCGTGGATGGCCCTCCACCGGGAGTGGGGGGACAGGCCTCTCGTCGCCAGGGCCCCGTGGCCCTGGACCTGACCTGCACCATGTGAGTGGTCACAGAGGGTCTAGGGGGTTCCCTACCCACCCGCCCTCTGCAGACCTCTTTGTACTGGGGGAGGGACCATCCCCTTGGTCCTCTGCGGGCTCCCTATTAGGGTTGGGCGTGTGGCTGTGTCTGTAACATGTGGCCGTGAGTCCTTGCGTGTCGTGCCAGCGGGGGGGTGTGCTGCTCCTGCGCCCTCAGCAGGATGTAGGAAGTACAAAATATCTATTTTGATTTGTTGTGTAAAATTTGTTTGAGTGTTTGGATTCTGAGAGTTTTTTTGTTTATGTGTGTGTTTTGTTCTTCAAAGGCTACTAGAAACTTATATAATTTTGATTTGTGTTATAAATTTGTTTCTGTATGTCTTGTTTCTGCTTTATTTATTGATTTATTTATTTATTTTCTTTTTTCCCATTTTCTTTTCACTCTCCCTTTCTTCTTCACTGTGGGGGGAGGGGTAAGCTCGGAGAGACTTTAATGACTGTTTGAAAAATTAAACTATAAATTAAAGATATAGTTGTCCTCCAAAGGGGGGGGGGGGGGGTTGTGGTCCAAAAAAAAAAAAAAATTGAGAGACTAGAGAGTGAGAGGAGGAAGAGAATAAAGAGATGAAACCTAGGAAGAATAATCACAGATTCAGAGGAAGCCTATTTAATAAAGGGCCTTCAATGGAATGGAAAGTGTAGTTACCCAGCAACACACTGCATTCTCTGCAGTAAGACACTAGACTCTGCTCTCTTCTGACGAGTTATGGGCACACCACCTCTCTAGAGTCTCGCCGACTCTCAGTACCTTGGACAGTGACAGAAAGGCTAGCTTTCACACAACCATACATACAAACATGTTGCAGTTTCTCGGGTCCTAACAGCATGGGTCCTCTGTAGTATGACACCTCAATTTACTGCTGCTGTGCAAGGCACTGGAAGCAGAGCAGAAAATGAAGAGCACTTATCGCTGGGGCAAAGAGACAAGAATGGGCCTCTTGGGGCTTGATGGAAGGAAACTGCTGCTTCTACAGCCACATTAATCCTAGGCATATTCCCCTTCCTACCTAACTGCAGAACTGGAGGCTGTGAGCAGTACACAGGGAAGAAGAACATCTGAACTGCTTCAAGTGCCCAAAATACATTTCCTTGGCAATGTGCTCGAAATGAAAAAGTGGAGTTGCACTCACATGAAATCTCTGGGCCTAGGATGATGATGTGCTCTTTTACACAGGTTTACACTATAGTAAGTGCAGTTAAATAAATGTTTAAATAAATCATTCATTTAATATAGCAATGATAGAGCTAAATATGGCATAATCTTCACAATTACTGTCAAAATTTGCAATCCTGTTGGTATTTAAATACATGCATACTTCATCATTTAGCATGCATAGTTAATCATTTATCTTGCACCTCTCACAATGTTATATGAATGTAGTTGGGTTAACTACATTAACAATAAAAAAGTGTATATAAGGATAGAAGTTGCCAATACTATGTGGTGATCCTAATGTTTTATTCAGGCAACTGAGATCCCAAAAGGCCACCAGCATCTATATAACTCATTGTTTCGAGAGTGTGTGTGTGTGTGTGTGTGTGTGTGTGTGTGTGAGTGTGTGTGTGTGTATGGGTGTTAAAGAGACAAAGAGACAATACAGCTCAGAAAGAGATTGAATAGCATGCTATTTAACATCACTTCAGAAACAGCTTTGGTATCTACTTGGAAACAACTTGTTCATTTTCATATATCATTGCATTTAATAACAGCTGTTCACTCAACATTATGGGAAAGCACTTTCAAGCCACTTCAGACTGGATGCCTGAATATAGACCCATGAGCCACTTCATTAGGTATACTTACCTTGTATCTACAATCATCGTCTATTTTATCAGCACCATTTACCATTCAAGTGCACTTATCAATTTACATTTACTGACTGTGTTTCATGGTTCTCTGCATCATTTGTGAGTCACCTTCAACCCATTAATCAGTGATCGGGACCCCCATTAAATACCAGTGAGCAGGTATTACTTGGGTGGTACATCATTCTCAGCATAGCATTGACACTGACATAGCAGTGGAATATTAGGTTAAATTGGTCTAATAAAGTGGGCAACAAATGGAAATGTTTAAAAACTCCAGTAGCACTGCTGTGTTTGATCCACACAGTGCAAAACACACACACACACACACACACGCACATTCTACTAATTAATCAGCCTAGCTCACCTGTTCTCCATTGGGGGTCCTAACCAGTGCTAAAGGGGGCAAAGAAATGATGCAGAGAAACAGATGGACTTTAGTCTGTAATTGTAAACTACAAACTGCATCTATATAGTAAATAAGTAGGTACAAAGTATGTGAACCTAATAAAGCGGTTCTTCTGCGCATATAAGCGATGTAATGATTCTAAACCACAATGATTCTTTTAACAATATACTAGGGGTGGGTGGTATAAACGGTATACGGTAGAAACGCAATGAATTTGGCCAACGGTGGAGATTTTGACTATACTGGTGTACTGCGATAGCGCATGTTGATGATATCATCAAGCTTCGCCTGTGTTGGTTGAAAGCATGTCAGCAGCTGCAAGCATGGAGCTTACACGGGGGGAGGAGGAGGAGGAGGTGCTCGTAAAGAAGACTGAATGTCAGTCATATGGACCTGGTTTGGGTTTAAGGAGTCAGATGTTGAGCAGAAAAATACAATCTGCAAAGTATGCCAGGCAACACTAAGGCCTCGTTCACATCAGGCATTTTTCGGGTGTTCGTGGTGCCAGGTGAGCACGGACTGAGCACCGACCGTTTTTCTGCTCATTGGAGTGAATCACAGCGTCCACACAGGTGTTTAGCCCCGGCACTTGGTCGGCTGCGCGTTTGTGAGGCATCAAAAAAAACGTTGCATGCAATGTTTTCTTGGCGTCAATTTCCTCTCCTGCCTACAGCGCCGTATCAGGAGGATTTTTAAAACAATAATGTCGATTGTAAATTTTAACAAAGAATAAAACTATGTGTTCAATGTAGAACTACAATGCTTTCAATGTAGAACCACACATCAAGATGGCCAACATGTAAACAGTCTGGAGAGAATAATTACTGCCCCCACAGGTGAATACACGAAATTACACATTGGGCTGCAAGCTGGCGTTAAACAGCATCAGACGAACACCAGTGTAACGCCTCACTGAAGTCAATCAAGTGCAGCTACAAAATGCAACAAAAACGCCTATGGCGTTCAGAGTGCGTTCATTTATCCAAGATTCAAACATCCGTGTGGATGAGGCCTAACAGTGAAGAGAGGGAATACAAGTAACTTGTTTTATCACCACAAAACAAAGCACGTTTTGGAATACGAAGAAAGCCAAAAACTGCGCCCTCCACAAGCGCCCAATCAGTCAAGTGGAAAGAAAAAATGGGCCCTATACACCAGCAGACTGATATTTTACAAGCATTTTCTAAAGGCACTCCGTATGACAAAAAGAAACTGCGGTGGATTGGTATTACAAATGCCATTACTGTGTACCTGTGTAAGGACATGGTGCCATTTCTTACAGTGGAGAAAAGCAGCTTTCAGA
>JBBPCX010053675.1:0-14593 GCA_037974365.1 Hydrocynus forskahlii | reverse complement strand
AGCCATACATGCCCACGCCATGACACTACCACCACCATGCTTCACTGATGAGGTGGTATGTTTTGGATCATGAGCAGATCCTTTCCTTCTCCACACTCTACTCTTCCCATCACTCTGGTACAAGTTAATCTTTGTCTCATCTGTCCATAGGATGTTGTTCCAGAACTGCAAAGGCTTTTTAGATGTTGTCGGGGAAATTCTAATCTGGCCTTCCTGTTTTTGAGGCTCACCAATGGTTTACTTCTTGTGGTGAACCCTCTGTATTCACTCTGGGGAAGTCTTCTCTTGATTGTTGACTCTGACACACATACACCTCCCTCCTGGAGAGTGTTCTTGATCTGGCCAACTGTTGTGAAGGGGTTTATCTTCACCAGGGAAAGAATTCTTCAGTCATCCACCACAGTTGTTTTCCGTGGTCTTCCGGGTCTTTTGGTGTTGCTAGCTCACCGGTGCATTCTTTCTTTTTAATAATGTTCCAAACAGTTGATTTGGCCAAACCTAATGTTTTTGCTATCTCTCTGATGGGTTTGTTTTATTTTTCAGCCTAATGATGGCTTGCTTCACTGATAGTGACAGCTCTTCGGATCTCATATTGAGAGTTGACAGCAACAGATTCCAGATGCAAATAGCACACTTGAAATGAACGCTAGACCTTTTATCTGCTCCTTGTAAATAAGATAATGAGGGAATAACACACAACTGGCCATGGAACAGCTGAGCAGCCAATTGTCCCATTACTTTTGGTCCCTTAAAAAGTGGGAGGCACATATACAAACTGTTGTAATTCCTACACCGTTCACCTGATTTGTATGTAAATACCCTCAAATTAAAGCTGAAAGTCTGCAGTTAAAGCACATTTTGTTTCATTTTAAATCCATTGTGGTGGTGTATAGATCCAAAAAGATTAGAATTGTGTCGATGTCCCAATATTTACGGACCTCACTGTATCTGCTTGTTCACCAATAGACAAGCATTCATTTTACAGAACAGAGAGGGAACACCAATATTATGGCCCAGTGATATCATTAGAGATAAACAGGTATATGTATAGGTGCATTGCAGAAGGTTTATTTCAGTCATTTTCAGCTTCTGGCATTCTGCCCACCAGAATATCACCTCTCATAAAATCCTCATAATGTCTCTCACAGAGAACTTGGCTCTGATAATCTCCCAGTAAGTGATAAAATGTATCAGACTGTCTGGTGACAGGTAGAAATTTTGCTTGTGAGACAGCTAAATTAATGATCAGACATTACTGTTGTATTTAGAGAGTCATTTAACGCATAAAAAACACTTACCCTCCCTTCTTCACATGCATGGTTACGCACGTGTGTCCTTTGTAGAGAGAGTCATCCATGCACAGGATTGGCTCATCATCGAAAGGCAGCTCCTATAGCACAAGCAGCTTTTTAACTGACATGTTTACACATATACTTGAGAGCCTTGTGAAATCCTATTACTGCACAGGAAAAACCTATATCATGGTGGCAGACTGGCAAGACAGCTTGCATTATCCACAGGGAGGTATGCCTAAAGGGTATAGACTCAAACTTGTCTGTACTCCAGATGCCTCTAAATAGTGTTTCAAACATTGCTTATATCAGGCAACATGTCAGGCATGTTAATAAACTATTTCCTTTGAAGATACCATCAAATGGAGCCAAAGACAATGTTCTTAATGTGATAACATTATTTGACACTGGACAAGAATTTTATGATGAAACATCATCCAACATTTTTCTTGCATTTTGTTCGCCTTTCTAAAGGTCATCTTATGACATTTGTCTCGTTGTATTTGCCAAAAACAGATGTCATTCATTTTACCACGACTTTAACTTTATTCCTTTGTTTTTGTTACTTCGCCTTAAAGACTGATATATGTAAATCATTTCTATTTTAAACAGATGCTCTATATTATACTTCCGCAGGAGTCTGGGCCTCAGTACACCTAATAACTTTGTGATGGATGGGCAGAGCCAAGTAACTGCAGACTGAATAGCTGGATATCTGTACATGTGTTGGTTTTCCTGACACCACAAAAACATTAAATACAAAAGAGATTGTTTTTGTGCTAAAGTTGCATATATAGAGCAGATAGTAAATAGTATGTTTTGAAACTGCGTACTACATTAAATGTTTTTTTCTTGAAAATACATTTGTTTCACATACTATGAGCTCTTTAAAAGAATGTAATCTTACCATTTCACAGATGCGATGTCCTTCTATGGCTATAATACATTTTTTTTTGCCATACAATTGCACAGGCATTTCAGAAGTAAATGTGACAGTTTTGAAGGGTGCAGGAGGGTCTGTTCTGAATTTGTTCACCTACTGTTGTGATAATGACCACCATATGCAGTCTGCTGCTGTTCTTCCTCCTCATGGCCTCCAGCCGTGAGCCTCAAGCCCTCTCTCGGCTAGATGAAGGCCACCAGAGTCTGTCATACCTGAGACATTAACACATGAAGACAGAGTCCTACAGTCCACGCGGTACAGGAAAAAACTCTTGCACCACAGGACATAAATAACGACTACAAGTAACAGCCTTGCTCAAGCTGCTGGTCATGTCACCATGGCTGTTCTGAGAAGTGAATGTGTTTCTGGTAGATGTGTGCATCAAAAGCAAATGCACTTCAAACTACCGACTGACCAACATCCTATTAGATTGGGTTGCTACCTAATGCTGAGCTGAACTGGTAGTTTAAAACGCCAATCAAACCTAGGCAGTTTGAAGACAGCAACAAATTTATCACCATGCTAACATGAGTAATTACATACAATTACAGAACAGAAACAAAACCCATTGTCATTCTGAAGAGTGAGACCATTCAAACCCAAATAAAATGTTCAATGGACAACTGCAACTGCTTATTGGATTATTTTACCAGAATTCAACTGTTGCTCCTGGCAACAGTTTCTACAAAATGATGCATTTGTGGGCAGATTTTCAATGGAGTCTGCTATGCTTTTTTATGGAAATAAATATTGGCCCACTGTAAAAAAAAAAAAAAAAAAAAAAAAAAAAAAGTAGGTATCTCTGGCTGACTTGAAAAATCGAGTGTATTAAACTTCTAAATCTAAATAAACAGAACACTTTGTTTCCCATTTGTTATTTCACAGCAACATTAACACCACGATTTTATTTACTTTTTTTTTTTTAATGAAAGTAACTACAAATATTTTGTTCCAATGTACTTTTCAGAGACTACTTCTTCATTTGAATCTTTGCACACTCCATAGTTATGTCCCTCATAAAAAGCTATGTTGACTCTGACCTTGTGTACATGAATTTGCTCTATAGACAACCACTTGAGGGAATAAAATCCTGAGGGACATGTGAGTCCTTGAAGAAGGGCTCATAAACACTATGTGCCAAACTCTTTTTTTCCCTTTCTTGAAGGTCAAGAGGTAGTTAGCTTGCTTCAAAATATTCTTGGGAGTAAATAAGTTCTCATAAAAAAAGCATTATTTAAGAATAATGGCCCAATTTTACTGCACACAGATCCAAATGCACTTTGCTCCAGTGGAGAGGGAATGCAATCAAAACTTTAACTGAATGAATAAAGGACCAGAGGAGAGTTCGGGCCTGCCTGTGCAACCCTCATCTCCTTTACTGACAAAATTCATTAAGCAGAACCTTAGTTCCAAAAGTAATCTGGTGCAGGTGGAATAATATGATCCCTCTTTAGACAGTGACCTCTTCAAGGATAGGTATCACATGTGTCTGGTTACTGTTCAGCCATTGAAACAAAAGATGCTTTTTCATATTTGTAATACAGTTCATATTATATACAGTTTATATTACACATTACACTCCACAACTGCATCTCAGTGCTGTCTGTGTAAATTAATACCTCATGAGGAATATTGTCATCTGATTAGCTTTAAAAATGTAATTTAAACTTTAAAAAGTGGGTGCAAACGGTGATATGGGTGGGCTTATTTTGATTTTGTTTGTTTGTGTCAGTAAAACTAATTAAGCTTAAATAGACAATTACCAAATGTGGATGCTACCATTAATTGCTGCAGCAGATTTACAAATAAGGATGATAAAATGATAAGTCTGCCAGTGCTAATACATTCACAGTATTCACCATTTTAATTAGACCCTCAGGCTAATGGGCTTGCCTTGCATTAGCGCATCTGCATCTACTTTCCTTGCGAGAAAATGCAAGACTGCTTTTAAGGTAACTTTGTGATTTACTTTACTTAAGTACTTGGTTAGGCATGATGTAATTACAATAACTTGTAGTTGGTCATGTGGATAGAAACTCTCGTTTTAGTCACACAACAAAGGCCAGTTGGCATCAATGACGAGCATAACCATATGTAAAATAAGTCTCACATTCATTTACTTTTGATATCAAGGGTAATATATTTTCAGTGCATTTACAATGGCCTGTTTCTTTAAGGTCACTCCAGGTTCCCTCTGCAATGGACTGACCACACTGTTCCGTCTTATGGTGAGTCCACATAAGAGAGTAGCTGTATAAGTAGTTGCAAATTGGCTAGTTTACTTTTCTGAAATATGAAACGATGTTGATTTAATCAGCCTGGAGTTGTGCTTTAGCCACAAATGCCATGGCTCGGGTGCGTGTTATAATGTCCTTTGTCCCTGTAAATTAAAGAACAAAATACTTCACTGCTTCTGAAAGAAATGTGTGCCGCCACAAAGGGCCAGCACCGTGGAGTGAATCCGACCGCGAATGTTGATAAATTAGGAGCAAGGAAGGGCAGATAATCACTCATTGTACACACTTTCTCCACAATAAATCAAATTACCGGCCCTGACAAAAGCTTTATTTAACAGCAGAAAGCACAAAGGGAAAAAAAGCAGAGGAATATGAAATTACATGGTCTTTTGTACGGCAGCGGGCAGTTAATGGAGGTCATTTTAGCAGCCAAATCCCTCCACAAGACCCTGTCCCTCAGCGACGACTTCAGAAGGATGCTCCGACTTATTCCCTTAGAAATTTACATTGAGTTTTGGTTATGAGTCATATTTATGAGAGGAGATGCAGATGGATTAATGCAGGTGTGTGAAGAAGCACCTGCAAGCAGTTTATGTGAGTAAACATGGGCAGCTTTGCGCATACAATAATTTGCAGGAGTGGTATGTGTGTATGAGAGAGAGAGAGAAAGGATACAACCTGTATATACCTACACACTGGTGTATCCGCTCTCTCTCTCTCTCTCTCTCTCTCTCTCACACACACACACACACACACACACACACACACACACACTCACATGCCACTCCTGCAAAAAAGGAGAGCAAGAGAGAGACTAGTAGAGGAGAGAGAAAGAGACAGAGAGACAGAAAGAGAGAGAGAGAGAGAGATAGAGAGAGAGAGAGAGAGAGAGAGAGAGAGAGGAAGAGATAAATACAGTGTGTAGGTATGCGAGAGAGTAGTAGAGAAGCAGAGAGAGCCTACATGTGTTTGTCCCAGTCGGGGTGCTGAGTGACACCTGTGTGGGAAGACTGTTTGAAATGAGCCATGAAGCAGTGTGTAGGAGTTCAGCAGATGATGTATTCCACAGTAGAATGCTGACAGCATTACTTGGGCCACGACCTCTTAGGCACTCAAGATGTTTATTTCAGTCGGCTGGTTATCCGTCTCTCAGTTTTCCCTTTAATGTTTCTCTATCTCGTGTTATAAGTGTTAGCAAATCAGTTGACTGTAATGAATGTAGAATGAACTTATATGCCTGATCATTAAAACATAATTATGGAATGAAAAAAAGTTTTACCAAAAGTGTTTTTGAAAAATATACTTTTCTTGAAACAGATTATTTCTATTCTTAAATTACATTAGAGCCTAAGACCCTATTTACACCACGTTTCATGCCAAATGAGTATTTGGACAGGGCGCATCCATGTAAAATGCAGGTGTATGCACTTCTAAGATAAATTTAAAACAGATTTAAATCTGACCGATCAAAAATCTTCAGGAGGGTTCTGAGATAGATTTAGCCAAATGTTACAGTAACGTAAACGTATCTGTTTCTCCGAGCCACATTTGACAACCAAAACCCCTTCTAATATTGTGATGGTGCCTCCCACTGCTCTTCTGCCTATTAGAAAGCCTTCAGACTGCTTCAGTCCAGAATCCTACCTCTTTAAGTCTGAACCACCTTAAAACTTTGACATACTTAAGTATGTTTAAAGGTCACACATCCACACAATAGTAAGTGTAAAGTGACCATTTGTGTCATATGTGAACAGCACGAAATTCTTCCTCTGCATTTAACCCATTCGCCAAGCAAGGCAGCGGCCAGCCAGGAACACAGTGTGTGGGGACGGTACCTTGCTCAAGTGTACCTCAGAGGTGTTTAGCAGTCTTGGGATTCGAACCCATGACTTTCTGATCACAGAGCGAACTCCCTAACTACCAGGCCACTAGCGGCCAGCTGCGAAATAGCTTGTTGCTTCTTACTGGGTTAAAGAACTATCATTATGTGAAGGACTACGTTCATTTTTTGCTATGATGTGCAACAGTCTACTATGTGCAATACTGTGCAACGTTTTTATCAGGTGTTAAATCATTATGTGCAATATCTTATTTGCAGTTGTCTTCCCATGTGTAGTATCATGTGACATTTTTCTAAATGGGTGCTGTATCACTTAATTATGTGCAATATCTTATGTGCAATAGTCATACATGTGCAATATCACTACTTATGTCAATCTTACTTGTACTACTGATCTCTACTAAGTGAAATAATGTACTCCAAACTATCATCTGAGCTGGTAGATTTCACTTAATTGTGTTACTTATCTAAAGTATTTATACTCAGCATTGTGTAAATAGCATAGTGTATTTTCATACAGATTTTTTCTCTACAGATTTTTATTTAGATTTTATTTAGACTTTATTTTTCATATTGTTCCTGTGTCTGTGTCTCTGTGTGTCTTTGCAGTCATTGCATAAGCAATTTCATCGAGGATCAATAAAGTGTTCGGACTCTGATTCTTGCTTCATCCCTCCACTTTTTAATCACTGTAGACTCCACTGTCATCACTGTATGCGAGTGTTTGTTACTCCTTTATTTCAACTCCTGATATCAGTTTCTTGTCCTGTGTCAATTTGGTAGCATACTTTGTTCAAGGGTAGTGAGCTTAACTTTACTTTGCCCCATTGTTATTCAACAACTCACAACAATACATTGTGTTTTAACACATGTGGCTCATGACAACAATGACAATGATTTTAATCATTCTTCACAGCTTGTATACTCTGACTGTCTGTGCAGAGAAATGAACAGCAGCATGCAAATTTGTTCTTTTCTTTTGAATATAACAGGGAAAAAAGAGCAGCAACATCTTTGTGGTGGTATATGAGCTGATCTGCATGTCATTTACCATGTAAGGGACTGAACAGTGAGGCAAGAAGACACACAAATTCAAAGGGCAGGGTTTCATTACCCCCCAAAATGTCAAAAGTTTACAAAACTGATTATAACTAGGCATATAAAAGAGGTCAACCAAACTTGACATTTAAAGACATTTGACATGCCTTTAAATGAACAAAACCTACCATGAAACAAATGGGATCATTTATAGCATCTATCATTTATAGCAGCTAAACCAAAAGGCACAAACAAGGGAAACAAAAGACCCATTGACTTCCAACATATACAAAAGGCCAAAATCTCATTCGGGCACATGGTGTGACAGGGTACTGCCTGACACGCAGGCCCTCAGCCATGCCTTTGCCTGACCAGGACCACCACCAACACTAACCAAAGGTAACTAAGAGAACAAAGAGAACAAAGAAACAGATGGTTAATGACAAAGTAATTCTATAACCTTACAGTGCTAAAATGGGAGCGCTCCATGTAAAACAATATAAGGTTAAAGCAAATCAACTGTTAATCAAGCAAAGTGTGCAATGTGAACATGACGGAACATAATCCCCGTGATTGTTGGGGGTTTACTGTATATTAATATGTATATTTCCACTATGTACAACACATACAAATGTCTACATTTATATTTTTGTATTAGTTTTATTTTATCGTGTTTTGTTGTACAGCTTTTAATCTATTTTTTTGCTGCTCTTAACTTAATCTTATTTCTGCTGTAACAATACAAATTTCCCACTTGTGCAACTGATAAAGGTTTATATTATCTTATCTTAAATAGGATTTTTTTTTTTTTATTTTGAACCAGTTAGTGCATATAAATTAGTCATGGTTGTATAATTCCAAAACACTGCTAAAAAAGTTCATATATATTATTGGTTGGGAGATTCTAAGGAGATATAAGATAGATCTAGTGTCTCCAGACAGTTGAAACAACCCGATGATGAACTCCCTTAACTCCCTTTGAATCCCAGCCCCTGCTGAAGAATCCTACCATGTGTGATTAACAAGTGTCCATGGTAGTCTGCCGCCTTCTGACCAGCCTGTCATGAACACATACTGTCCTTGTTTGATTTCTCTGAGCTCCTCCTGGGCATGTTTGCTCCTGTGCTTCAGAGGGGGAGGTGGGATCACTGACCCTCACTAAGAATATCTCCTGGCTCAGTGTTCAGGTGAGTATTAATAATTGAGAGTCTGTACCTCCTCTGAATTTAAGTAAAAAAGAAGAAGTGCAAAATGCAAACACTAATGCATCTATGGCTAACAACCATTTCTGAAGAACAGGACTGAAGCAATCACGTGGATAAATGTAGCATTTATCTTTTAATAGAATCCTCTTAGGGACTTTCAACTCCAAAATGAATCATCGCTTCAGCATCATCTCTTCATAATATAGCAGAGGAGGAACTCAGCAGCTGCTTCCTTCACATCAAATGGGTTAAAGAAGTCAAAAATCTCTTCCTAAGAACGAACAACACATAAGAACCCAATTAAATTTGAAATTATTTGCTGAAGAACTACGAACACAAATTAAGCATAAGGTCCAGTCGTCATTTACAGAAGTGGAAAGCATCTAGAGAAATTATACTTCAGTGAGAGCATGTGTACTTCAAATCAAAACCATAAAACCAAATTCTTCAAAATAAAGATTAATAAAGTTTCTAATTAAAGGTGGAGGTGTGAAGCAAAATTATGAGTGAAGGTCAAAGAGTATTTACAATTAAATATACTTTAAACTTAAAGAAGAAGGACTCTGTACCAAAGCAGATCATTCTGTTTGTGGTGTGGGAACTAATATGGAGAACTGCTGTTGGTACAAAGATGAAGTAGCATAGCCATGGGCTGTTCCATTTCACACAGTTATGAATGACTGGATAGAGAAAAGAGAGAGAGAGAGAGAGAGAGAGAGAGAGAGAGAGAGAGAGAGAAAGAGAGAGAGAGAGAGTGCGAGAGCGAGAGAGAAAGAGAGTCATGCAGAGATTACTTTAAAAGGCTAAATGAAAATGAAAATTATGTAAAAATGACATTTTTATTCCTGAAAAGTTACTGGATAAGAGTACCAGCAGTCAAAATGAATAATACTCTGGTAAAATCTTCTAAAATAAAACTTAAAGTGGGTATTTTTCACCCTTGGTCACTTAAGACTGTGACAAAGAATAAAAAGAAAAAAAAAGATGATGAAACAGGAGAACACTTATGATTGGAGTGCAAATTCAACCTTCTTTCCAAAAAATAGCCCATTTCTGAAATGGCCCCGAGGTAAAGTAAATAATACAAATACACAGACAGCAGACAGACCATAACAACTGTGAACATTAACTGTCATCCTACAGTCCTTGTGTGACCACTACTAACAGCCACCACTGCTTGACATCTCTGGCACATGGAGCCAATTAGCTTCTAAAGCTGCAGTTGTTTTCCAGTCCAGCAGGAGGGCCTGGCAAGGTTGGTAGTCAAAGTCCATCCAGGGCGTCCCACAGTTGTTGTTGTTGTTTTTTTTTTTTGTTTTGTTTTTTTTGGGTCACATGATGAATGCAATTATTTCTCCACCTATGACTTCATGTTATCATTATATGCTAAAACACAGTAGGGCACTGCACAAGTTGGTGACAGTGAGTTGCACTGTCCTATATGTATAGCAGCATGTTTATTTCCTAACTTTCCTCCAGAAAAGCTGAGAGCTGCTCTGTGGGGTTGAGGATGAACAGAAGGCAGACTAAGGCAACACCTCCACAACTAGTGCACACAACCCCACACAACACTCCTTAAAGCAGCTGTGACTTACTGTACCGAGCCCTGCAGTACCAACACATAGCATGTCTGCCTGCAGCATGCTAATGACCCTCTCTGAAGGAAATCAGAGGTTCCTGTACTAGTGCAGCCTTTGTTTCTTGCAGTGACTTGTGCTTTAAATGAATGGCTTTTTAAAAGAAGTAGGCACTGTTCCACCTGGACCTCTTCAGGCAAGGGCAAGATCTTGTGCTTCACCCCAGCCCTGGTCACGCAGCTTGAAACAGACTGACAACTTTCTGAGAAAGTGCATTAGGTTTAACCTTGCGCTGTGATATGTTATGGAGAAGGACATTGCATGTTCTCTGTCATCATCACAGCTACACACAGTAAGTCCAAGACTGTGGTTCAGTAATGCCTCTGCTCCAACGCAGCTAGTAGACCTGACAAAACCAGGAGGAAACTCACCAAACTGTGCAGGACTCCAGCCCCCCAGGACCGGAGTTGAATACTCCCGCAGTGGGCTGAGGTGTTCACATACACACAGTCTTAGAACACGTTTGTCTGTGGGGCTAAATCATTTGCTGTTACAAACTGCAGTGTCACACCCACCTTGTAAAGAGGTCCGAGCACAGCTTGCAGGCTTACCGACGCTTGGATAATTTAAGCAGGCAGGAACAGAGAATAACAGCTCAGTCAAGACCAGGCAGTCCTCAGGAGATGGCTTGAGCACTGAAAATGCAAGACAAGCTCTTTTTACACCGAGAGGTCAGAGGGACTCTTTTCATGCCACAATTACTGCTTTAAAGCTAGAGTCAGCAGTCTGACTATAAAGAATATATTACTTGAGGTTAAACTCTTTCTGCACCAGGCACATTTCAGTCTTTTTAAACACTTTTCTCTTTAAGTAATATTTCTCAAAATGTTAATGCAGCATGAATATGAAATGAATATGATCTAACAAAGCCGAAAGCACCTGCTTTACATGCTGATATGATTGACTATGATGAATATTGGCTCACTAAGGGGGTGGGGGGCGGAATTCACTGTGCATTTTTCTGAATGCAGAAAAAGGCAAGGTGCACCCACTGGGTTTTTTGGGTTTGGGATGGGGGTGGGAGTGGTGGGGTTTGGTTGATCTGTAAAGGCTGCATTTGGCTGCGCATCTCCCTGTTGCTAAGCAACAGCTAGCAATTGCTAAATGGATAGCTAAAATTAGCCAAACTACTTGCTTGTTAATTATATAAAGACAATGAAATACTTATTCAAAATCTTGTACGGTGCACTGACAACACCCCCACAGTGCTAACAGGCTAGCATTTCAATATGCACATGCAAAATATTTGACTATAAACGAATTAAATGTCATACTGTTATATAGAAAAAGTTCAAACAAACTGCCTTATGTTAGCTGAAGGACCGTCAACACTCTGTCCTTGCTGTATTACAAACTGAAGGCCCACCCTACTCTTAGCATAGGATACTGATCACTTTGAGTTGAACTCAGGATACCTGAGACATTCTGCACAACAAAACAGTAAAGATAAAAACATAGGAAAACTGCCTTTCTTTTACTGAAAACAAGACAATAAGGTATCTCCGTCTGCAAAAATGTGCGAAATGCGACGCGCATTTTAACACCCTGATAAGCCTTAATTTTAGACATGAAAGTTTTTGCATGTTCCTTGGTCCCTCAAAGACTCTAGAACTGTATCCTGAACTTCAGTGTGTTACACTAGATCATCACTGCGAATCTGTTCTTGAACCACTGATGTTCTAAGTTCACTTTGAGAGAAAATAATTTATGAGCCACTCTGTCAAACACAAACCAGGCTGTGAAAATACCAAAGGAAGAGACTTAAAGCTGAGACCATACTTGCTCATTATCAGAGGATTACAGCATGCAGGGACTTCAATCAAGGCTAAATCTCTAAGCAAATTTATGGAACTTGGGCATAAAAATTGCCATAAAATGAATAAAGACGTCAAGATTAAAAGCAAACACACCATATGCTAAATAGATCCCAAGTCGACTTATTGGCAGGGCAAAGACAGCAATGCGTCAAATTCTCCAAATGCAGATACACAGGTTTCTCTTTGTTTCAGTTGCTCTTATTTGTCTGGGAGGTTGCAAATGTGGAATGTATATATTTGGAGCACATAAACTCAACCTTTTCTACACTAAGAAGATGATTTAAATAATTTAAGTCCAATTTTAGTGTATTAGTAAAATCTGATTTTAACAAATGAAAACAATGTAAAACAGTCTAAAACTGGTGTTTGTTCTCCTCTACGCTCGCTGTTTGCTGCTCTTTCACTCTGCATGCTGCCGCTCGGCTGCTCTCCGGACCCCCTCCCTCTGCAGGTTTTTCCCCCTGTACTTGTGGACGGAAACTATCCTGAAAGTTCTCCCGGGGTCAAAGACCTCATGTTATTTTTGTTTGTTTATTTGTTTCTAAGACCTAAAATAAAAGACATTTGGGCATTTTTGTTATTTGTGGGCATTTGCCTGAGATGCCAGTAGCGGCTCTTATTACATGTTTTTAAAACTGCAATTTTGCAACTTTGGTTCTACCTGACATGAACACCAAACGAAGCTCAGTATGATGTCTGACACCTTGAGCATCAACACAAATCGTGAGTACCTCCATATAAGTAGCTGTTTTGTCGTATGATGGCAATTTACCATTTGTTGCGCTGCTGGCATGGATCTATGCCACTCATGCTGTAAGGGCTAACCCTTAGAAGTCAAGGTAAAGGCCAGTGATGACAAAAGTATGGATAAGGGAAGAAGAAGAGAGGAACATTATGCCGAGGTTCTTTATACCTTTAAAGGTTCTCAAACACTCACACATCTCATTTACAAAAAAACAACTTGAAGGAACTAGGTTGATTCTTTTACAGGAGTGCTCAAAAAACATTTTTGGCAATTTTTTAGTAAGGGGCCCTTGCCCAGGGCCAAATCAGTCATTGGTGGTGCTAAAGGCCTTCCAGTAACAGTGGCTTAGATGGGAGGCAGTCTGGGAAAACTCTATCATGGTCAGACTGGATACTAAGTAAGCTCTGATTAATGTTCACAAATAGGTCCCCACTCCCTCTTGTCCTCCTTCTTATGTCACCCGTCAGTGTCTCTTATATGGCTCACTAAACAAAGCTGTGCATTTCAGGCCCTTAGAAGGAAGGTGCATGATGTGAACCTGCCACTGAGAATACATTTATGAATACCCACTGAAAACATATTTTTCTACTTAAAGGTATAAAACAGAGTAGAACAGAGCGCAGCACAAAACATATTGCACGCAAGTGAACCTATACAGCACCTGCATACAAAGTGATCCATTTGGTTACTTCAAAATCATAGTGCTTATGAGCATATGACACATGTAACTACATGATCATCTTGAGGAAAATGACATGTTTTGAATGTGCACTGCATTTATGGGCCTATAAATAATTTCAAATCTGGATTACTACTGTGGTAAGTTAATAAAAAATCTGCGCTCCACATGGTTCCAATCCACTTCTTTGAGTAGAAAGAAGAACAACATCTGCTCTTGAAATGTTCGGCATCAGTCTAGCCAATATTTTACAGCATGTCCCAGATTTCATGTGCCTTTGATATTAAATTTGATGTTATGTTAAAAATAACTGGGGGGTTATGGAACCTGGGATATGTGCAATGAACAAAGACTCTCAAAAATATGCAAAATATCTCATATACAAGAGGAAAATAAATCTGCAGACACTTCAGAACCGCACTGCCTTTCTAATCCAAAATTGTCTGTCATGACTGAATATAAAACAGGAAACATGGACACACACACACATGTATGTGAGAAACAGCATGTTTCATGCTGAATGAATCAGAACCCACAGTGCAGCTGATGAATCACAGCATTATCGCATCTCCCATCGGAACACTAATTATCTTAGAAATAACCAACAACAGTAAATCAGACGGTATTGTGTGAATACACTTCTCAAGAGCTTCCTCACAGGACATGACCTGTGAGTGGAAAGGAGCGCCACTCGACATAAATGCAATCAGAGAAAAGTCGCAGCAAACAGGAGGCCGCAGGAGGAAACAGGCAGAGGAAGAGTGCTGCCGGAGCATGAGGCACGTGTGAAATGAGTGAACGCAGAGATGAGTGAGAGGTGCCCTGGTCTTCACGGAGAGCAGAGGAAACTACTCTAGCGCACAGATCTTACAGTTACTGCGGCTGAGAAATAGCTTAATCAACCCAGCAGGAGAGGACGGACGAGAAAGATTACAGAGAAATGTGCAAAGAGAGTGAGAGAGGGAGGGGCGGAGGAAGCGAGGGGGAGAAATGCATAAAAAGAGCAAGTGTGAAAGCGAGTGACAAGGAATGAGAGAGAAAGATGGAAAAAAGAGAACAACATCAGCCCCAGAGATACAGATAGATAGAGAGAGAGAGAGAGAGAGAGAGAGAGAGAGAGAGAGAGAGAAAAGGACAAGAAAGAGCGAGAAAAAACGAGA
>JBBPCX010053635.1:0-14594 GCA_037974365.1 Hydrocynus forskahlii | reverse complement strand
GGTGTGTGCAGCTGTTTGAAATGTGCTATTGAGATGATGACCACTGAGTTTCCCAAAATGGTCACTATCATCGCCAACACCAGCAGGAAATATAACACAGATTTAGCTGCTACATTGTAAGGTTCTTTCATACAAGAAGCATTAGACTCAGTGTAACAGTACGCCTTCAATTCTTCTTCATCCAGCAAAGAGGAATTTGTAGTGTGAAGCATCCTGCAGCCTTCAAAAAGCTGAAGGTGTAAGGAAAGTGCAGAGAGCTGCTCTTTAGAGACTCCTCTGCAGTTAAAAATTCCCAGCTGGAGAAATGCAAGAGCTTATATTTGCTTTCTGTGCCAGGTAAAAGACCACCTGAGAGATTGTCATCCAATAGGAACACTGAGCAAAAAAATGGCAAAGCGTCTGTCTGAAGTTTAAAATAAACATTAAGAAGAGTTTGCTTTTGAGGTTTGCACCAATCGGCCATAACATTAAAACCACCTGCCTGATTTTTGTGCCATCTAATCTGCTCTGATAAATTGAGGAGTGGACTTCACAAGGCCTTTGAAGGTGTGCTGTGATATCTGCAAAAGGACTTTAGCAGCAGATATTTTAAGTTGTTCTATAAGTTGTGAGGTGGGTTCTCCATGGTTCGGATTAGTCTGTCCAGCCCATCCTAGAAATCCTTGATTGAACTAAAATTGAGGGAATTGGGAGGCCAAGTCAAAACCTTGAACTCTTTATGTTCCTCAGACTGTTCCTGAACAGTGTTTGGAGTGTGTCAAGATGCATCAACCTGCTCAAAGAGGTCACTGCCCTTAGGGAACACTGAATGAAGCGGTGAACTTGGTTTTGGTAGGTGGTTTTTGTCAAGGCAACATCTACATGAATGCAGGGCCCAAGGTTTCTCAGCAGAATACCCCAAGCATCAGAATCAAAAAGCTTTATTGATCCTGGAGGAAATTGTTTATGTAGTGACACACAGAGACAGGAACAATATAAGATGAAGTTTAAATAATACTAAATTTTAAAAACCTGTAGAAAAGAAAAAAGCTGAATACGAATGCCCTATGCTTCCATAGTGCATCCTGGTGCCATATCTTCCCCAGGTAAATGCCACATGTGCACCCAGCCACCCACTCATAATTTAGTTCAGGCACTGTTGTGATCTCTCTCTATCAGCCTCCCCCGGCATCCTCTCCTTTGGTTTTCAGTCTCCTTGAACTCACTTTTTGGTGACCTTTGCCCCCCAGAGCATTTTTTAATCTCTCTACCGTAGTCATTTACCCTTCTTACCCATCTTTTGGTAGTTTTGTCCCCCATTGGTCCTTGTGTCTGCCTCCTATCTTGCCTTCAAGAGACAACAGTCTATGGCCTGCCTGGGTCTTTGTGGTGTGTTAGCTTAAGTTTAATTCACTTGTAAAGACAATAGCAAAACTTACCATCTGGCAGGCAACCCTGTGGTCTGAAGCATTTTTTTCTCTGCATCTTCTTCAATCTGTGTGTTCTGTTATCACTACAAAACACAATGTACTTAAAATGTGCCTAACCCTGCCTTAATTTTCCCCTGAAAATACACCAACCACCTTAATGTGAATTATGGGCCTTTTAATTTGTGAACCCGACCCCTTAATTTTACCTTCAAATCAGATTTAAGGCATGAGGGGCTTTTGGTTTCAAAGTGTAAAGTGAGTGGAACATGGACACTACAGAGAGATTATTTATATAGATGGCGCTATTTCATTCATCCTCATGAAACAATAGCCTAAACTGAGTATACTGAGAAATGAATGTTGGTACAAGCTGTACTGAGGTAGCATGCAGTATCACCAGTTAATATTAACTTTGCCCTGGTTCACAGATATAAATGCAGCTCAGCTGTTTTAACATTTGAATAATGGAAAACCGTAGTATAAAAATGAAGTGAGTGCAGAAGTACAGGGCACTTCATTAAAATAACAATTTAAGGGTTAAGTATGTAAATTTCAAATTATGATGCTCATCAGTGCATATCTTTAAAAAGACTAGATTCTCCCTTTTTCAATTGAAAAGTAACTCAACAGAATATACAGGGGGCAGATTTGCTGAATAAAAAAATCTTGTATAGAAGATAATGAGTCCACCTTACAATAAACATTGCAATTGTTAGTTTTAGCTCATTTGAAAACAGCATTCCTCTCTCCACTTATCACAAAGGAATACCTGCAGATTTAACCCACATTCCCGTATGCCTTTTTATAACCATGACAGTATATTTGTTAACAAAAAAGCATTTTTTTTTTATGGATTTCGGACAGACTGGATAAACTGCATTTGATTTTATATTTGCCTGCTCAAAAATGAAGGCCTGATCGGTAAAAAAGCTGTTTTAACCTAAAAATAGGCTCAACTTAAAATTTTGGGGCAACTTCAAATAATAAACAGAATGTAAAACACATATTTTTATGTTCAATCAACCCACTTATTCTCAAATTATTAAAACTCTAATATTAAGGAACACTAACTTTTAAAAAATTGGTTAAAACAACAACTGTTATTGTATAGTTTGGAAATCCTTAAATGAAAGGTGAGAAATAACATGAGAAGTGACTTTGCCATCCTCTCAAATAATTTCTAAACAATGTTTTCTAACTTTGTTTATTTATGGTGTCTCTTTTCAGTTCTTCTTTTTATTTAAAGTGTGTGGATCCAGCTGTTTCCATCAAAGCTCTATATTTGTATTAGATACGCTGTTTAACACCTCACTGACATCCAAAATTCACAGAATTTTTGAATACAGACATTTGAATGCAGAAACGATATGGCACTAATGGGACCATACAACTGCCTTTAAACATATAATAAGAATGTTTGTGTTGCAGGATTAATGAAGTACCAAGCTGCTGGTGTTGGTGAAGCGGCAAACATATCTGAATATGATAATCTTAAAGGCTTTCTGAAAGCGTGGATAGAAAAAGCCATAGATCAGAGGATTAAACATGGAATTGAAATAACCGAACCACACTAAGGCATCAAAAACATCAATTGGAGTTGAGAAGTTGAGGAAGGGATCGATCACAGTGGTGAGGAAAAACGGCAGCCAGCACAATAAGAAGACCCCCATGACAATGCCCAGGGTTTTAGCTGCCTTCCTCTCCCTCTGCTCGGATGCTTGGTTTTTCTCACCAGACATCACTGCTGCAGTTCGGTCAGAAATGACCCTTGCTTGTTTTCTAGCAACATGGAAGATTTTGAGGTACAGACAGCTCATTATAGTTCCAGGAATGTAGAAGTTAAGGAGTGGAGCAATGATACCCCATTCCCTATTAAAGATCAAAGCACAGTTCCCAACACATGAATTGAGCATGTTTTCATCCAGACCCTGAATGTTCACCTTTGAAAACACAATCCCAAAGCTAAACATACATGAACCCAGCCAAGTGATTGCAATACACGCAGCTACATTGCCGTTTGTCACCCGCATTCTGTAACTCATAGGCTCACAGATGGCCAAGTACCTGTCAACAGACACCAAGCACAGGTGCAGGATGGACGCAATACTCAGTGTCATGTCCAAACTGGAATGCATTTGACAAAAAAAGTCCCCCAAGAACCAGCAGCCCTCCACCCATCGCACCATGCTGAAGGGCATGACCAGGCAGCCCAGCAGACAGTCCACCAAGGCCAGGGAGAGGATGATGAAGTTAGTTGGAGAGTGCAGCTGTTTAAAGTGGGAAATGGTGATGATGACCAGCAGGTTCCCAAAGACAGTTATGAGGATGGCCATTAGCATCAAGATGTACATGGCCACCTTGAGCACAGACAGGCGATTCTTTCTTGGGCAGGAGTCCGGCAGGTGTGGGAAGCAGAGAAGCAAACTGTCCATGTCAGTTTTATTCATGAAAGGGATTTCCATCCAAGCCATTCAAAAATGTCTCTCCTCTCATAAAAAAAGAAAAAGATCAAAAAGTGTCATTAAAAAAATTTAATTATGTTAAATATATTCTCAGCAAGTAACTTTGGCAGCTAGCAGTTGATCCACACATGTCCACAGCTGAAATGTATGGACACTGTCCCCTGCTACATGGTGGCTTATAAATGTTCAGCTCTTTAAAAACAACAACAACTCTGCACCAATAGAAGTGGTTCAGTTTGACACCTCCTCAGTACCATGGATCCATGATGTCATTAGCACAGCTTGGGGTCACTGGGGAGGTCTTCATCCAATCAATAACCAAAAAAACAAACCACATTCTTATTCATAGGAAATAACAATGGGGCCTACCAGGCTTTGGATGAGTGGAGATGGAATGACCCTTATGATATCACATGAGGCATAAAGGGTAAACGGGGCATTTGGCTGACGCTCTTATCCAGAGCGACTTACAGTCATTAATCACAGGGACAGTCCCCTTGGAGACACCAAGTGTCGAGTGTCTTGCTCAAGGACACAATGGTAGAATGAACCTGTGACTCTGTGGTCATCGGGTTCACAAGTGTTTTACCCACTAGGCCACTACCAACCCCAACGTGACCACCCACAAAGCATGAACTGTAGGGTCTTGAAAAAGCGTATTATAGATAATACCTACTGTGACGGCCACCTCGTCCCCTCCTCGTAGACCCTGGTCCCCGTCTCCCGAGTATTAGTTTCCCTTTCTTTCTTTTCCTCTGTACTCCCTGTCTCCCTTTATTTTCCCTTCGTCCCTATATTTGTTTCCAGTTTACGTTTGGTTCCCTTGTCCCCTACCTAGTGTTCGTGCCCCGTTTGTATCGCGTCCCTGTATTAGTTTCACCTGTCCCTTGTTTTCCCATTGAGTTCACCTGTGTCTCGTTTACCTCCCTTATTTAAGCCCCAGCCGATCCCAGTGTTGGTTAAGTCTGTACTTGGTCTTTAGTCTCATGGTGTCTGTGGTTGTTTGGTTCATGTTTTCAGAGTTGTTGCCTTGTCTCCCCTGTTCTGTTTTTCAGGCCCGTGTTCCTCCTTCTTAACCGAGGTTGTGCACGCTCTGCACCTTCAGCCTGCATTCCACGTTGTCTGGTCTTGAAAGCTTTGTGGAAGGCTGTTTCCCGGAATCCTGTTTTTGTTTTTCTTTGTTCGTTTGAGGAGCACGGGTCTCGTGTTTCGTGTATCGCCCTGTTTTCGTTTATTTCGTGTTTCAGTGTTTCTCGTTTTGTTTTAGAGCCGGGGCTTGTGTGCATGTTCTGTGTTTAGTGTGATTGTTTTCTGTTTTGATTAAACTTTGTAAATAGTTACTGCTTTGTGTGTCCTCCCCTTCCCTCCCTAACGCAGACCCTGACACCTACACAGAACATGACCCTGAAACAAAAGGCATGTATTGTTCTCAGATCTGTAAATCAACTGCACATCATTTTCTGTGCCAGTGCTATGAAATTTCCAATTAGTGCCTCTGAGCAATTAAGAATTACGTCACTTTGCCATACAAGAAATGCAAGGAGTCAATAGTCATATTATGCTATAATCACAAATTTAGTCAGTTTTCTGAATAAATTTAATAACAGCATAAAGATGATAGATAGAGAGAATGAGATATTACATTGATCTTATGTCACTTTGACATTAAAGTTGACACCAGTTTGACACCAGGCATTATAAACATCGGCAACATTTTATTTAAGGTCTGTTCCATGGCTACTCATGACATCTATTATATTTAATGCAGCAGCATAGTGTTCAAGTAAAGTCCCGCCTAAACATTTGTATAAGCTTATATAATTTATCTTACTGCCATAGTGAGGGAGATTTATTATAACACAGAACAGAAAACAAGACAAAACAGAAAACTGGCACGGGGGCCCAAACACGAGAATTGGAATAAGCAGGTGAGGACAAAGACCGGGTCAAGGTGAGGGTATGCTCCCATAACAAGAACTAAGAAGGGACCAACTTAAATAGAGAGAGACAGAACAAGGACCAATAACAGACAGACAATCAGGGTCAGAGCTAACTCAGCTGTGAGCAGGAGGAGTCCAGTTTATAGTCCTACAGCAACCTCTAGCAGTCGCTGACTGGTATCGTGACAGGAACCCCCCCCCCCCAATGACGCCACTAAGGGGCACCTAAACGGACCTCCCAGCCCACACTACAGCAGTGGAGGGGAGGACGAGGGAAAACGAAGCCACCCAAGGCGGCGGCGGAGGAGGTGGAGAAGGCAGGGATCTTTGTCCGAAAGCAGAGGTTGGATTGGGAGTCACAGGTGCGGTAGTTGAGGCCTCTGGAGCTGGGACCGCGGCATGTGCCACGGCGTCTGGAGCTGGGACCGTGGCAGGAGCCACGACGTCTGGAGCTGGAGCTGGGACCGGGGCAGGAGCAATGGCTGGTGGAGCTGAGGCCGGTGCGAGAACCGGCGCTGGTGAAGCTGAGGCCGGTGCGAGAACTGGTGCTGGAGTCTGGACGGCCGGTGCGAGAACCGGCGCTGGATTCTGGACGGCTGGTGCGGGAACCGGCGCTGGAGTCTGGACAACCAGTGCGGAGACCGGCACTGGAGTCGGGGCGGCCAGTGCGGAGGCCGGTGCTGGAGTTTGGGCGGTCGGTGTGGGGACTGGCGCTGAAGTTTGGGTGGCCAGTATGGAGACTGGTGTTGGTGCTTGGGTAGTCGGTGTTGAGACTGGTGTGGGAGCTTGAGTGGCCAGTGTGGAGAGTGGTGCTGGAGCTTGGATGGCTGGTGTGGAGACTGGTGCTGGATCTTGAGTTGGAACCAGACGAGGAGAGCTGCGCGCTGGGACCACAGGTGGAGAGCTGCGCGCTGGGGCCACGGGCGGAGTCAGGCTGCTGGCTGGACTGAGTGAGGCTGGGATGACCTGAACTGGCTTGGCATGAGTGGCAGCAAAGATTGCTGAACTGACTAGGCTGGCTAAGGCCGCGGTGGAAGTCAGGCTGCTGGTTAGGATGAGTGAGGCTGGGCTGACCTAGGCGGCTGGGAAGATTGCTGAACTGACTGGGCTGGCTTAGACTCCAGAGAGAACCGAGAGCTGAGAGGCTGGCTGGGACAGCAGAGAGAGCCGAGAGGCTGGCTGGGTCCGCAGAGAGAGCCGAGAGGCTGGCTGGGACAGCAGAGAGAGCCGAGAGGCTGGCTGGGTCCGCAGAGAGAGCCGAGAGGCTGGCTGGGTCAGCAGAGAGAGCCGAGAGGCTGGCTGGGACGGCAGAGAGAGCCGAGAGTCTGGCTGGGACCGCAGAGAGAGCCGAGAGGCTGGCTGGGACAGCAGAGAGAGCCGAGAGGCTGGCTGGGTCAGCAGAGAGAGCCGAGAGGCTGGCTGGGTCCGCAGAGAGAGCCGAGAGGCTGGCTGGGTCCGCAGAGAGAGCTGAGCTGAGGAAGGCTGCTGGTCTGACTTGGAGAAGATTGGAGATCTGACTGGGGCCGTGGAGAAGGCTGGAAACCTGACTGGACTGGTTTCCAGTCCAGTAGCCGGCATGGGAGCCGCCATCTTGGATCTGGTACAGGATCCCCTCCGCCTCTGGGATTTTCTCGCCGTATTGGAGGTGGAAACGTCTGTAAATAAAGTCAGCGGATCCAATACCACTGGTGGATCCTCCGGTCGACCACTCCACCCGTACATGAGCTTGTCCTCTTCCGAACTCGCGTACCCCGGGAGCTCCGGAGGAGTGTGTTGATTCCCTCTGCTCACCTTCCGCCTCCGTGGTTTTCTTGCTGCGTTGGAGATGGGAAGGCTTGCGAGGAAACCCCACAGGTTGAAGATCTCTGGCTGATCCTCCTCTTGACCACTCCAGCTGTGAGTGAGATCGTCCTTGTCAGAGCTGCCGTAGTCCAAGAACTCCGGGGGGTTCCACCGACTCTCACTGCTTGGCTCCTTTCGCCACCGAGTCCCGTGCTGGATATGAATCGAGTTTATGGGGCTCAAGTGGAAGTCTGCTGTGCCTTGTGGATGGGAGCATTATGTCACACGACGGCCTTGTCCGGACAAAAAGGAAAAGAAGGAGGCACGTGCGCTGACTGCCATAGTGAGGGAGATTTATTATAACACAGAACAGAAAACAAGACAAAACAGAAAACTGGCACGGGGGCCCAAACACGAGAACTGGAATAAGCAGGTGAGGACAAAGACCGGGTCAAGGTGAGGGCATGCTCCCATAACAAGAACCAAGGAGGGACCAACTTAAATACCGAGGGAGACAGAACAAGGACCAATAACAGACAGACAATCAGGGTCAGAGCTAACTCAGCTATGAGCAGGAGTCCAGTTTATAGTCCTACAGCAACCTCTAGTGGTCGCTGACTGGTATCGTGATAGTGGTACATAGATAATGTAACCAACTGTTATTGTCCTCTGACTAACGAGGTTATATTGGACATCATCGGCCATACTATTTTTTTAGTTAGGCAAAAAATCTCAATGGAGTTGGTAGACTCATACTGGATTTAGCCACCAACCCGCTCACTACTTCTGTGTTTGTGTGTGCGCACATGTGTGTGTGTGTATATATAAAAAGACCCATATTCCACATTTTCCTTCTTTTTCATTGTATGAGTTTGTTCACCAAAAATATAGTTTAGAATTTATCGTAATTAATTCTTACATGACTATTTTTCAACCTTTGTTAGAATTAAGCAGGCTGTTTTAGTCACTGTTCCTTTAAGACTGATATATGTTCATTAAATTATATGTAAATTGCCCCTGTTTTATTAAAACTATACAGACTGCCAGCTTACATCCATACTGATTGCAAAATGTGTTAAAAGCTCTGGCAATGATGATGTGCATTAATAACTTTGCAGCAGTGTATGTGTGTGTGTGTGAGTGTGTGTGTGTGTGTGTGTGTGTGTGTGTGTGTGTGTGTGTAAAATAAGAAATGCCTCCATCTGTGTTGTGATTGCAGTAGTGTGTGTAGAGCAGCTTTTCTATGGTCTGTATTCCAGCAGCTTCACTCCTGATTCAGTTTCTGATGGATGAAACAGTGTCACACACACACTCTGCTCTTAACATCACTGTTTTAATTGTTACAGTTGTAAAATAATGTAAGAGTGTTGCGTAGTTGAAAATTTCCAAGGTATAATAAATTATTTATATATATTATTTTTACATTTTCTCCAAACATTTTGAATCAGGTGTGGTCGATGGTGTGTAAAACAATAGTGACCTGCACATTTTACACAAACACACTCCCACAAATGACAAAAGCAAAAACCAGAAAAATATGATGCAGCCTCTCATGCCTCTTATTTTTTTCCATGGCTGTTTTATAATATATTTATATATTACTGTAGTGTAGTGCAGTGATAGTGATCATGTGATTATGTAGTTTAGTGATAGTGGTCACAATCTGCTTGTACATTAGAAATGTAGGCAGAATTAAAAGGGTTGATTTTATGGGATAGCATCATGAAGTGCCCTGTCAACTTTTAGTAAATATTTACTAAGGCAGTGCTACAAGTAAGCGGTCTCTGCAGTAAAGCACAGTAAAGTAGGGGGCCTTTTTTTTCCTGCTGTGACAGCCTAAGTTTAGTACACCTATTGGTCTAATACACCTCATTCAACTCTATTGAATTATCCTGTAAAAGAGACTGAACAAGGGCCATGCTACTTCATCAATGTTTTATAAATGTTTGAGATTGTATGTGCTTATGCCGTCACCTTTTTGTCCTCAGAGTCCAGGCTCTGGACAACATATTCTTCATTCCTGTCTAAAATTGATTTTCAACTTGTACCATAACTGAGGTATAATTTCTATATGCCATAAAAATACCTTGTGTCTTTATTTTGATTACAATATAAGCAACTGATTATACAGCAATACTAACTCAACACTATAGGTGCCAGCTTTTAAGACCCCTTTAGAATTAAATAAATAAGTTGTTGGAGTTGGTTTGGTGGAAAATGTGTCTTGATACGATGATCTTGAATGCTCTCTGGAAGCGTGGATAAAAGAAGCCATAGATCAGAGGGTTGCACATAGAATTAAAATAGGCCAACCATATCAGAGTGTCAAAAACGTCAACAGGGGTCGAGAAGTTGAGGAAGGGGTCGATCAGATTGGCCATGAAAAACGGCAGCCAGCATAGAAGAAAGGCTCCCATGACAATGCCCAGAGTCTTGGCAGCCTTTCTCTCCCTCTGCTCTGGGGAGGGGCCCACCTCACCAGGCTTCACCCCTGCTGACGTTTCAGATATCACTTTAACCTGTTTTCTCGCAACGTAAAAGATTTTTAGGTAGAGGCAGCTCATGACGGTGCCTGGGATGAAAAAGTTTAACAACGAACCAACAATGCTCCACTGCTTGTTAAAGGACAAAGCGCAGTGTCCGACACAGGAGCTGACTGTGGTGTCCAGACCCAGAGTGTTGGCTTTGGAGAACACGATCCCAAAGCTGAAGCTCAATGAGAAGACCCATATGGTGGTGAGACACACTGCTGTATTACTGTTATTCACCCTTGTCCGATACTGCAGAGGCTCACAGATGGCCAAGTACCTGTCGACAGACACCAAGCACAGGTGCAGGATGGACGCGATACCCAGCGTCATGTCTAAGCTGGAATGGATTTGACAAAAAAAGTCCCCCAAGAACCAGCAGCCCTCCACCCATCGCACCATGCTGAAGGGCATGACCAGGCAGCCCAGCAGACAGTCCACCAAGGCCAGGGAGAGGATGATGAAGTTAGTTGGAGAGTGCAGCTGTTTAAAGTGAGAAATGGTGATGATGACCAGCAGGTTCCCAAAGACGGTCATGAGAACAGTGACCAGCATCACGGTGTACATGACCACCTTGAGCATAGAAAAGCGATGCATTCTGGGGCAGGAGCCAGGCTGCTGTGGGAAGCAGAGGAACAGGCTTTCCACATCTGCCTCGCTCATGTTTGTGATGGAGGTGCCCATCCGAGCCAGCCAGGCGTTCTTTCTTGAAACGTATCACATAACAGAATCAAACAGTGCAGATGAAGACCAACACGTCCATACAGTTTTTCATGCATGCTAGACAACACTAGACAAAACTTAAATACATTCTAATTTCAAAAAGGCAACACCCATCCACCAATAGGATCATCCGATTCATCACCCCACTGCCACGCAGAGTGATCTAAGCAATCTGTGGTGGGAGGGGGATGGAAAGGGAGGGGATACTCAACTAGACTAATAAGTTGCTTAAGGTGAGACACCTTTTTCAGTGGGTCCCATTTAAAAATATATTTATTACATTAAATAGTAGATGTTATCTACTTAAGCATGCACTATTTTCTCATTGCCACTCCAGAGAGAAGACTTTATTATTAAAATGTCTTTATTTTAGCATTCCATCAAAAAAATAATAATAATGCTGGATTGTTATAATAAAAGGAGCTCCCTCTGACAAGAATGTGGTCAGGAATGTTGACTGTTGGCAAAGAGCGAGACAAGTCAGACTCCAAATACCAGCGTGTCCAAAACAAGTCAGAGACCACGACACAAAGCCACCATTTTGATTTGGAGACCTAACTTGAGAGCTACAGTCCTCAGCTACAGACATGTCGAGTCATTCCCCTATAAAATTAGAGGACAGCATGACACACTGCATCTTTTGAGAAAATCATGTCAAGACAATGTAAGGGTCATTGCTATGACAATGCTGCTTCATTAAAGGAGTGAATTAAGAATTTTCCATTTTTATTGGTGTATTATATGTCATGTTTTTCGTAATTTCAGGGATGTTATGCATGTATTAAACCATATCAGGATAATTCACTGGCTGTCCAGTTTTGACTTTATTAAGGCCTATCTGCCCCAGTGAAATCTCAGAGAACACTCTCCATCTGTGTGAATGTGCTCATCAGTACAAAGGAGATGGACATATGTGGATGTTCTTGCAAGATTCAGCTGGAAACAAGCTTTTCACTGAAATATGACACCACATGACTCTGGCAAGTGGGGGCAAAACTAAGCTATATTTAAAGGTGGCCAGTTTTGGAGAATAAAGTCAGACACAGAGAAGATGCGAACTGACACAATAAACGAAATTTATTCAGAAAATGTAAACAAACATAGACAAGGAACCTTGGCTGCTCAGTAATGAAAAAAGGAGGATGAATGCAAATGCATTGGTCTCTGTGGGAAGCCTTGCCTTTGGAGGGCCTAGTAGTGTGTGGTATGATACATGCATCAAATTTGGGGCAGATAGGCCGAGAGCAGGGGTGTCAAACCTGTCCAGAAGGGGCCGCTGTGGGTGCAGGTTT
Organism: Hydrocynus forskahlii; assembly: GCA_037974365.1. NCBI lineage: Eukaryota > Metazoa > Chordata > Actinopteri > Characiformes > Alestidae > Hydrocynus > Hydrocynus forskahlii. The sequence continues at coordinate 2,458 of JBBPCX010053635.1, read as the reverse complement.
TCGTTCCAACCAAGCAGGAGGCGCACCTGATTCCACCTCTGTAATCAGTTGGTCTTGGTTTTCAGTTACTCAGGTGTGTTTTCTTCCTGGTTGGAGCGAAAACCTGCACACTTTCTGTTTTTTTTTTTAGTTGGTCTCGGCCTTGTTTTGGACTCGCTGGTATTTGGACTCAGACTTGCCTCGCTCTCTTCCACTAGTAACATTTCTCCATGGCAGACAGCCATTCCAAACTCTTTGCTACAACAACGAATTGAAAACAAAAACCTACAATGGTCAATAAAATCATTGGTAAAGTGAGCTTGTTCAGAAAATGGGCCCTCGTTTAATTATTTCAAGCCCATCTAGAATGGGCACTGCCATTGGCATTATAAACAGGTCAGTAAGTTTAAGAGAGGATTTTCAAGGAGGTCCTAACTCCTCGTCTGTGCCATTTGGTCACTCAAACTTCTTTGGGCTCGACTTGGACTTAGATTTGACTTGTCCTGGTCTTGAACTTGTCTTGGATTAAATAATGGTGGTCTTTGCTACAGTTCAAGTGTTTGGCATTTATCTTTCTCTCATCAAACCCCATTGTAACCCACTCCCACACACACACACATCCCACAGTATGATCTGCACTGATGTGTTCTACTTAGAAAATGCAGTAAAATGACTCAAAAAGCCTTTGGCCTAGTGACTCAAACTATCTTCAGCTGTGAGAGACACAATAATATCAGAGACCTTTTATTATTAGAAATATTTACTGAATATGGAATGTTAAAGAAGTGCTTGCCTCAATTAAACCTGAAAGTCATAACAAAAATGAACATTTTAATACATTGATTATGCATGATGCAAGTTTATCATGGATGAACACATGCCCCCCCCCCCCAAAACCCCCACACCCCTCACACAGGCGCGTACGCGCACGCACACACACACACACTCACACACACACTCACACACACACAGACACACACACACACACACACACACACACACACACTCACACACACACACACACACACATGCATGATGTTTGTAAGCATCTATAGTCATATCCAAGAAACCTGTTATCATTTCTCACTTTAAATGGCAGAGCACCTCTCAGTGGTATATAATGTATCCGATTTTTTCTTCACCTTTCATCTTGTCCAAATTACTATTGTTTAAAAACCAAGAGCTTCTGACCAATCAAAAGTGACCTCATGAGTGACCAATAGCAGGTATCATATAGTCTCTGGAATGCTAAAAAGACCGATCTGTTTGGGGAAAGTGGTGAAGCTTCCTCTAAGGAAAGGCGGCAGTCAGGACTGATTCACAGACCGGTTTTCCAGTCCAGTCTCCACTGGGAACATTAAAGGGGTCCTGTGGAGGTTGCCACATGCAAAATCACATCCAAAGTTAATTCTTCACCCCAGATCTGTGTGCACATCAGATGAGCATGGCACATGTTGTAAAATGCGATGTCAGCTGAATTGTCACATCTCTAGGTCAAGACAGAAAATGAGGCTGTCTGTCACCTCTCAGAGTTTGAGTGAATACAGTGGCTGTAATGATACTCAGTGCATGCTCTTTGTCAACAGTTGGTGTTGATGAAAAAATGGGAGAACATTTTGCTACAATTTTAAGATAGAACAAAAAAACGGTATAGCATGGACATCTGTGTGCACATTTAACAGAGATGCTGCTCTTTTTGCTGATAAGAATGATACATTTCTTACGTTGTCCATCTCACAACAATCTAAACTGTCTCAATAAACCATGATCCCACTCGTGCCTGTGAACCCAGTCGGAATTAAAGCACTAAGTGACCTGCGTGACTGAGGTGTAAAATGTATCTGGATATGATGATCTTAAATGCTCTTTGGAAACGGGGATAGAAAAAACCATAGACCAGGGGGTTAAAGGTCGAATTAAGGTACCCAAACCATACCAGGGCATCAAAAACGTCTATAGGGGTCGAGAAATCAAGGAATGGATCAGTAATAGTGGTGATGAAAAACGGCAGCCAACACAGTAGGAAAATCCCCATGACAATGCCCAGAGTCTTGGCTGCCTTTCTCTCCCTTTGCTGTGACGAATGGATCTGTGTTTCACAAGAAGTCCGTCCCACGGCCGTCCTTTCAGACATCACTTTGGCCTGTTTCCTTGCAACATGGAAGACTTTGAGGTACAGGGAGCTCATGATTGTCCCTGGAACGAAAAAGGCCACAAGTGAAGCGATAACACCCCACTGCTTGTTGAAAATTAAGGCACAGTTGCCAACGCAGGAGCTCTGCTCTAAGAGCTCCTCTAAACCTGCAACGTTCACCTTAGACAGAACGACCCCAAAACTAAACGTGAGTGAAAACAGCCAAATGATGGAAATGCACACGGCCACATAACCGTTTGTCACCTTAATTCTGTAACTCAGAGGCTCACAAATGGCCAAGTACCTGTCGACAGACACCAGGCACAGGTGCAGGATGGATGCGAC